>BGPR01004333.1:61808-75937 GCA_013235015.1 Araneus ventricosus | reverse complement strand
GATTTTATTTACCATCCAGTTATCGCTGAAGCTTAAATATGTTTTTGCTACGAAATAGAATGAAATATATCTTATTAAATCTGTTGGAAGCAAATATTTTTTAGTTTTAATCTTTGTTCCAAGCGACTTCATTAAATTATGTAGATTTTTTCCGCCAGAGACGAAAAATTCTTTTTTAATATGATGGAAGGAATTATTTCCGCGTGTTTTTCGTTTTCTTAGATGTGAAGCGCAAAATTATTGAATAAAAAAATGCTCAGAGCATCAGTTTACATTCTCCTGAAAAAATGAAAATAGCTATCTGAACCATTACTCGAATCACGTTACTAAAAAGATTCTTTTTAAGTCAAGCACAATAGAATGAGGAGTGTTAGTTGGGTTAAAAAATTTTCTTTCGAAATGAAAAAAATGTGTTCAATTCGGTGATGTTAAAGGAAATTCGGTAAAATAAAAACCTTTTCTTTCGGAGTAATTTCCCTTTTTTATTTACTTAAACGTTCCTCTACCTCATGCTTTGGAGATGAAAGCGCCATTCCCGAATGTAAATTCTATTCACTTTCATTTCTGTGATAACAAATATTTATTATTCTGGCCCTTTTCAAGATTAGTTCTTTGAGGCTAAATTGCATAGTTTAAACTTATTATCATTATTTTTAGGTAAGAGAAATAAGTGCGTTTTGTGAATTATTTGAATATTTTTTTCTTAGTGATAAAAACTTATTTTCGAATTCAGTGTTTTTTTAAGGTTTTTAAAATTTTGGAAAAAGTTGATACACACCAGTTTCGTAATAGTTCGTAGCCAGATCGGTGGAGATTAAGAATTAATTTATTTCTTGGCACGTGCTTAAAATACCATTACATAATGCATTTTGATGCAGAGATCACTATGGAGTTCAGAGAAATATTTTCACACGGTGGCAAAGTGGGTGGCCTTTGGGGCCGGAGGGTTACAGGCTCATAAACACAGTCCACTTAAGATGCTCCGTATATGGGTCCTGCGCAACGCTAAATCATACATAGTGGCCAAACGTTCTCTCGCTGGTGTGGTTCGGGAGTTTGAAGATGGGGTGCCTGCTCGGGTGTCGTCCTCGTCATCCGATCGCGGTTCAAAATGACGCGTATCGTCCCAAAAATAGTCCTCTTGTTGCTTTAAAACGGGACGGTAATCTAACAAAGATAAATTTATTTTAATCTTTCAAATGATAAGCTGTCAATAATTTCCTCAGATTTTATCTGCAAAACATTTTGAGGGTGTAACGAACTGTTTTCAGTCTTTAATCTTATATCCTATATACTGGACTAAGACGGCTTTACCACTGTTTATTTTCATGTATTCGTTCTCGTTGCACAGACTGCACGTATTGTAAATGTGTGTGATTGTTTATATTGTTACAAAATCGTATTGTGGGTGTACGTGAATGCGGTCCAATAAGCAGGATTTAAAAATAAAGCTCTTTATTTTACAAATATTCCAAGCAAAGAAACGTAGCACAAGTATTAACACAGCACTCGTAAAAATTCACAGCAGATATTACCATTAAATCTCAACACAGCGCTCAAAGGTTTCTTGTTAACTCACCAGCTTGCTTGCCGATCAAATTCCAACTGACTCCTCTTGGCTTGAGAGCTTGCTTTTATACCTTTCAACAGGAAATGGCTTCATTACGTAGGAAGTGACGTAATCTCTAGAGAGTTCATTAAACCAGTAGAAATAAGTTGAAAGTTCGAGATCCTTCTAGAACATTCATTTTGTAGCCAAAGTCTCCAAATTTACCGCCAAGTCGCCAAAATAGTCGCCAAGGTCGCCAAATATATCGCCAAGTTTGTCGCCAGATTTCTCGCCAAGGTCGCCATATATATCGCCAAGTCGTCAAGTTTAGCATCTCAGGGAAGCGACTTTATAGCTTCGTAACAATATTCAGGCTTGAAAAACCATTTCTTCAAATTTTCAGGACGACTAAATTATTTCCTTCTAAATAGCGAGAATAAAGTATATTTTTGATATAAAATTTGAAATTTCTGAGTCTGACGTTACGAGGGTAATTTATTTTTAATGAATTTTATTTATTTGAAAAGTCTGCAAAGTTATTCAAAACAGCGAATGAAAAATAAATAATTGTGGTTGTTAGCTGCCACAACTTTTTTTGTATGTCTCAAACAAATTTAAAATTGAATGGAAGAGAAATAATCAGTCGGAAAAACTTTTAGTTTTCGGAGAGAGTCTTGAGGACTTTCTTTCTGATTTCTTTGAAATCAACTGAAAGAACAAAGCCTTGAAATTATATTTTACGTTTTGTAGGGCATGACTTATCTCCAAAGTAATTAGCTTTGAGTAAGTTCAGAATTATCCTGCGTGTTTGGCAGCTCTCTCGTAATTGGAGTTTTCAAATTAACTTTTAATCCAATCAAAGGAACAAAACAGGGCTTTACAAACATCAAAGAACGCTAGAATTATTTTAATTAGAGAGCGAGATTCTGGAAAACTTTTAATTTCGGAGAGAGGTTTTATTACTGATATTCTTTCATTTTCTGATTCTTCAATGATTTAAAATATAAAATTTCAAACGAAATAAGCTTATTAGTGTAATGAAAAGTAGAAAATGATTTATAAAAAATCAAAATCTGAAACTGAACACAAAATTCTAAAAGCGTGAGTATTGAAAAATATACGTTAAAGAAATTGAACTTTTAATCATATTTATAATATGCTTTCACTTCTTAATGAGCGGTTAAGAGTTTTATTTCTTATTCAACAAAATGTAGACTAATTATCTTATAATATTGTCATAATCTTCTCAACCTTTTATAGTTTTATTTTGCTCCCATATTTTTGATAAACAAGTTATTTTCTACTTTTTTAGAACACAAATAAAATATTCGTTTTTGAAAACTTTAGATATTTTAATTATTTTTTACTTTTTAGTCTTTAATTTATTTCATAAGTCATTATTATAAATAATTTGAAACTTTGTAATCACTTTTTAACACATTCCACACCAGGTGCCGCCACTTGTAAAGAATCGAAATTTAAATAAAATTTATTGAATAATTGATAGTTTTTGATATTTATGAAAGAAAAAATTGTATATTGACATAGAGAAATCACAAGTGTGTAAAATATCAGGATTTACCTGAAATATCGATTACGAAATTCCATTTGTACTAACATAGAACAACTCAGGCTAATAAAATATGTGCAAGAACTGGTCATCATCAAAATAAATAATAAGAACCGATAAGAACACAAATAACCGTTTATCCATAATGAAGCCTGTTAAATATGCTCTTTAGCTACAGAATCATTTATCTTTAATTTAGTCTTAAATCATTTTTAGAGCAGATTGGGACAAATTTTCCCTAAGTCATCCCCTTTCTGCGGAAATTAATGCAATATTGACTTATCCCATTACGTCTCTCTTTCTAGCATCGCTGCCTCATTAAGTTCACTTTCCGTCAAGAATTGAATTTTTCAGAACCCTCCTTCCTCACGGGAGATTGAAGGCATTCTCTTTCCTTAATTAGATTCTGCACAACGTTTAACGGGCCGATATTATGCGAAAAAAGCCGCTGAAAAACGGTTTTCACTGGCTTCTTTTCTTCATCGTTTGGAAAATTCCGATATACATCTGCTGCTAAAGCAAAACGCAGACGAATGAGTGATTTATACTGCTTGTCAGTCTATTTGTCCATCTGCGTGATAGTTCACGCGATAATTCAAGAACGCAGCGAGCTAGATAGATGAAATTTGGGATAGACTTTTATTAAATATTTTGAAGTGTTGACTGTGTGTCGGCATATTTATGCCTGGATACATAAAGACGATATTAGGAAATCCCAATAATCTAGAAAAACGGAATGTCTTATGTTGTCTTTGGATTATAGGTTTAGATCAGTATTATCCAAACGTAGAGTCAATCGGTCTGAAGCAGGGTTTCCCAACATTTTATCCCTCGCTTAACCCTTGATTATTATTTTTGTTTTTGGTTACCCCCAACTATCATATCCAAACCCCCCCCCTCGCACAACGATCCATCTATATGCCAAAAAAATGTTTAATCATGATAAAAATTAGTTTAATTTAGCTCAAATGTGGAATCTCTAATTAAAAACATTTGCAGAACTTATTTTTGATTTTAGATTTTATTCCATTTTTACAATAGTATTGATTCAACGCCAAATGAAATGAAACCAGTGTGATATTCGTCATGAATAAAAAAATATAATTTGTAGAATTATTAAAATATTTAAATAAAAGAAATAAATTAGATAAAAAAATCGTTTGGTCATAAAAGAAATTAATTTAAAAATATCGTTTGGTCATAAAAGAAATTAATTTTAAAATATCGTTTGGCTGTAAAAGAAATTAATTAAAAAATTGTTTGGCTTTAATTCTTTTCTAAAGGTTATAAAAATAGTTTGGCAACGATATATTGTCTTTTGCTAACGTTGCCTACCAACGGAGAATGATAGAGAATTGAAGATGGAATTCGATGTCAGTGAGTGATGTAACGTTTGTGTTGGAGGTGTATGTGTTTGTTTTTCATGTTTGTGCTGTGGTAGACGTCCAATAAATATATTATTTTTGATAAAGAAGGCTCACGATTTTTCAAACTATGCTTCAAAACATCACACCAGTATTGTAATTATTTCGCTTTAACTTACAAGGATGACTAAAATTTACACAACGTACGTTCAAGTGGTATAGTTATTAAATAACGAGTATGCACTTGGAGAAACAAAATTCTCTAACTTTTTTAATCTTGTATGTTTTCTTGTTTCCGCCATTAATAGCTTTGATTTCGCATACCACTGGTTGGTAACCTCTTGTTTAAAGGCAAGTGATCTTTATGCTTACTCGATCCTCTGCACGCTACTACGGAACTTAACAGAAAACTCTCCAAATTGTATAAGATTCGAGGAAGTCGAGGGAAAAGTTCTCCAGTTAGGTGAATGGACAAAAACTTAAAATAGAACGTCTCCATCAGATTAATACAACTACAGAAATCAAACGTTTCCCGTTTCTAATCTTCCCCTTCGTCTCATTACAATCAATAGCTTCTCCGTCTTAAGAAGCCGTTTATCGATAGTTTCATCTGAATAGTTTCCCGAGAGAACAGGCTTCGGGGACACTCGGGAAAAGCCGGTTCTTTTCGCATAATGTCGACCCATTTAACGCTGCGAAGAATCTGATTAAAGCAGAGAAAGCGTCGGATCTCCTGTGGTCCCCAAAAATTCAATTCTTAACGGATGGAGGCTTAATAAGATAGCATTGCTTGAAAATGAAACGCAGTAGGGTTTTATATTACTTTGGATGAAAGAGATGTCACACAATAAACTAGTTCCAAACTGTTTGCACGAAATGCTTTAGTAACGCTTAAAGACAATATGCGTTTAATTGATCAGGCAATCGAGGAACCTACTTAATAGATTCATTTAAATGAATCTTTGTGCTCTTGTGTCTGTGTAGTCACGTGGAAGGATGCAGGCAGAGTGCATTCTGACTGCATCCTTCCACTTGACTAAACCGGCACAGAACATGAGCTAATCTGGTTCCACGACGAGCGCTTGCAACAAAGGCTCCCGACTTAAAATCCAACTATTGCTTCACCATCGTAATGATTTTCAAGAGCTTTTTCGAATAAATCCATGATCATCTTTCACTTCAAGCCTTTTCCATTACCTGCAAGTCGACATGGGGAATTTTTTTCGCCCTCTTCGCCGAAGTGACGGCGCACCTCAACTATTCTCCGCTTCCACACAGAAGAACTTCCACTTTATGGAGAAAAGAACAATCTAAAGAACAAACACACGTGTGCTTTAACACTCGCATTTTAGTTTGTTTTTGTGGACTTCTTTATTTGATTAGATTTTTGCTCTCTTGTTTGTTGATATTGTACACTTCATTCTCATATTTCTTTCCTGTTTACAGTTTTTGTTTATATATGTTTTATGGTTTTATATGATATTCCCCTTTTTGTTTCTGTATATTATCCCAGATTTTTAGATTCGTATTTTGTAGCTTTTTTTCCATCTCTCTGCATTCGCCTTTATTTGCTAGACAGTTAAGGAGCGTCTTCCGATGTCTCTTCCACTTCATGTCCGCCACACTGTTTAAATAACCAAAAGGTTATAGTCGCAGGGATCCCCCCAGATCATTAGCGGTAACTTTTTTTCCCACGCCATGGGTCACAGGACAGAGCAGGTGCCTCAGCGGGAAGTCCTCGTTAACATGCCGACAAAGAGAGCCTGGAGTCCAGTCAGGAGCCAGCGGTCTGCTCTTTAGTGGACGTGATGAAAAGGGTAAATTATCTCCAGTCTGAGAAACCGCTTGCGACGAAAGGACAGGCCCAAAAAAGGTTATGAGCCAATAATGGCTCTCTGAGGTGGACTCCACCTACAGAATTGACGGTGATTTGTTGGAGAGACTTTTCTGGACCTTTCCCCCAGGAGGAGGACGAGGGAGTTAAAAGGAAGTGCGAGGGAAGAGAACGAAGAGATTTTTGGAAGAGATCTTCGGAAGAAGACAGCGACGAGCAAGGGCTCGATTTTCTTGGTGGTAACAAGATAGACTTGGGTCGCTGAGATTTCATGTCCGGTCGACGAAAGACCAACTTCATTCTTTTAGGCCACTAGTAGAAGTGGGCCTGTTTTGGTTATGTGAGCATTGTATAGAACTGTAATCTTCTGTACATGAACTCTCATTATATATGTAATAAATTCATCTTATATAATCAAGATCAAAATTCAATAAAAACTCTTGCACGCACGTGCTAGAAATAGAGAGTATTTCTTGGCTCTGGACCTTCCTCCCCAGAGTCTTTGGCTATCAAAACGTTACAGGGCATGTAGTGGTGTTCTGTTCTGTGCTCTTAGTGGAGCATTATTTATCTTGGTCATGATCAGTTAATACACACTTCTATTTAACATTACTTGTGTCATGTTAGTGACAATGGAATTTTTTATTGATATTTTACACACTTGCTGCCATTCTAGAGTTCTGAAATTATTCAATTTTGTGTATTCGCGATAAAAATACATTTTTAATACAATTTTTTTAAGTGTCAGTTAATTGATTAGTTTTAATTTAGTTTTGATTCCACGCAGGTGAATCCACTTGGTAATGAATTTAAAAAAATTATTTCAAGCTTCCACAATATTTCTAATAATGAAAAAAAAAATATTTATATATGAATGTAAAAAATATAATAAGAGTAAAATCGTTTCTAACATCCCACTTTTAATGGTGAGATAAAAAGTATAAAATAATCTTTTAAAATCAAAGACCAGGTTTTCAAAATGTAAACATGAAATGCTTGAGGTGCTGAAAAGAATGCGATACTGAAATAAAGCTGCAGTGAATATCATAAGCAAGAAGATTCTTGAACGTTCATTGAAAATTGAAAATACATCATAAATGTGATTAAACTTCCAATTTACTTATGCGTATTCAGCATTATTATAGTGTATTTTTCAGCGCTTTCAACACCAGGTTTTTAAAATGTAAACATAAATATTTAAGGTGCTGAAAAGAATGCGATGACGAAATAAAGCAGCAGTGAATATCATAAGCAAGAAGATTCTTGAACATTCATTGAAAATTGAAAATATATCATAAATTTGATTAAACTTCCAATTTACTTAAACATATTCAGCATTAATATAGTCTATTTTTCAGCGCTTCACCCTTTCACATTTTTTTTTTATCCACAAAGTTCTCATAAAAAATATTTCCTACGCTTCTGAATTCATTTATATAAATGGGCTATTTTAAAAATTATTTTTATTAATCACTGAAAAAAGAAAACTAAAGAGAATCAGTAATGAAAGGATTTTCTTAAAATTAAAATTCGTCAAAAATCTAGCCCTCTAATTTAAATATTTCGGTAAAATTAAAGTTTATGGTACCCAGCCGTACCTTCCCACTTAAGATCGCCAACATTTTGTGGCCAAGAGCAAGACTTCTTGGCGATGTAAGAATAAAAGTTTGGGTGCGCAGTGAGCTTTTTATTGTTCTCCTGCGCACGCGATGCCTGCGGCACCTGAAAAGAAGAAATTCCGCACGCAATGCCTGTGGCATCTTAAGTGGGTTACGGGCAAATTTTTTAAACTTAGAAAAACATCAGATGCTTCGCTTTCAGCAAAGTGGGAAACTAGTAGCTTCGCTTTTTCATTGAATGTTAGGAATCTACGTTATTTTTTTAAATTCCAAAAAACGAGAAATTCGTAAATAAAATTTCGTATTTGGCCAGAATTGCACCGCGAAGAAACATTTGAAGTCCTATTTTCACACCACGTCAGTCAGTCGAAACAAATCTATTATCCAAACAGTCAAAATTCGAAACGTAGAATTCCAAACGAAGTCTTATTCAAATTCTTAGAAATCGACCAATGAAATAGTAAATAGCACTTACCTGACCAATAAAATCGAAGCGCTGAAGCGCGAAACAAAAATATAACGATGATTCCTGTGCGAACCAGACACGAATTGAAACTTTACTGCACAACTAAAACAAATGTTCTGACATCGCCAATCGGTCTTCCGCTCGGCGGCAAGGAATTGGCGAGCCAAAGTGGAGAGAAATGGCTGCGTACCACAAACTTTAAGTCAACCGCTAATTTTTCTCTTCTTCTATATATAAAATATTTGTTTCATTCTTTTTGATTAATCTAAAAGGTAATTCGCATATTCCAATTACGCGAAAATTGCCAAATATAGAGAAGTCTGAACTTACCGAAAGCTAATTACTTTGAAGGTAAGCAATGTCTTTCAGAACGTAAAATACTATATAATAAAGCTTTGATCTTTGAATTGCTTTTGAAGAAATCAGGAAACCAGTCCTCAAGACTCTATCTGGAAACGAAAAGGTTTTCGATTGAATATTTACAAATTAATTTTAAAACTGCCCGAGACATAGAAACTGAAGTTAATGACTGCTTTAACCCTTAAATCTAAATTCCCGTCGATGAGATTTTGCAGTTGAAATTTGATGACATTCTTGGCTGTTCTTTGTTCGAATAATTAAAATAAAAGGACGTTTTAAATTTCTTGATATTGTGATATTTGTAACAAATTAAAAATATATATATTTGCAGAATTATTAACATATTTAAAGAAAGAAAGAAATTAGATTAAAAAATCGTTTGGTCATAAAAGAAATTAATTTAAAAATATCGATTGGTTGAAGAAGAAATTAATTAAAAATATCGTTTGGCAGTAATTCTTTTCTAAAGGTTATAAAAATAGTTTGGCAACGATATATTATTTTTGCTAACGTTGCCTAGCAACGGAAAAGAATAATGGTGATTAAAGATGGAATTCGATGTCAGTCAGTGATGTAACGTTTGCGATGTAAGTGTATGTGTTTGTTTTACATGTTTGTGCTGTGGTAGACGTCCAATAAATATATTATTTTTGATAAAGAAGGCTCTAGAATTCTTCATATTATGCTGAAATACATCACAATATATAATACTTCGTGCATTCATATATCTTGTCACTTTCTAGTATACGAAATAGAGGAAGAAAAGAATGATACAGTATAATCACGATTATACGGTTTGCGGATTATCCGTGATTATTCCGGACTCACAAAAAATTTAAAGAGAAACATTTTCACTCTTATCATGCATGCAAAATCAATGTTGATGTTCGATCGAGAGATTCATTCCGTGAAACTAGTGAGCCGTGACGGCGGAGGCAAAAGGATATATATATTTCTTTCTTCCTCCACGTGCTATTTCTACCGGTTCAACCCCTAATTTTACGAGAAATGAATCTCCACATCCTGCTAGCTCATTCTCGTACGAACAGGCTTCTGCCCGACACGTCATTCTTTAACTTCTTCGTCTTCTTTCACTTTCGCACGTGTTCCTTTAGTTTTTGGGTCTTGTTTATCGTCAGTTAGTAGCGTGAAATTTTTTACTGGTAAAAATGAGTGATGTGAAATGAAAACGAAACGTTTTAAATGTTAAACAAAAATTATAAATCCTTCAAAAACTTGATAATGGAGAATCAGCTAGTTCTGATGCAGAAGATGTACTAAATGAGAAAAATGCAATTTCTCATTCTGCTGCTCTACAATCTGTGGAAACTTTGTTAGATTATATGGGACAAAGAGGATTTGATTACGGTGACATTACTGCGATTTGTAAAATATGAATCGATATACGACAAGAGATGAACAAACAGCAGAAGCAAAGACGCATTACAGATTTTTTAAAGAAGTAAATGTTAAAAGGAAAATTCCTAGTTTGATGTTATACAGCATGCAAATGTAAGTAATTTTTATATTTTTGTACTGATGTTGATTTTTTCTTTAATAAAAAGGAGTTTTCGGATTATCCGTGTTTTTCTATTGTCAGTGCGATCCCTCCCGGTGATTAACCCGGATAATCGGGAGTGCACTGTAATTATAAAAAAAATTCCACCTCGATATTTGCATCTCTATGTTTTAGACTCAGTGGCATCACCCGAAATGAACTTTCAACATGCTTCCCATTCTTTGCAAATTACATAGGGCACATAAACCTTAAAATAAAAATAATAAATTCCACGGCAAAAAACATCTTATTGGAAACGTAAATGGTCGGTTGACGGCCTCAATCTTTGCATTATAGGACGCGAAACCAAGCGTCCAACAACAGTCTCTCTATCTTGTACCGGCAATTAACAGAAAAAGTCGAGCAAAACCTATTAGTTATATTTTTTCAGACTTCCCCGATTCCAAAATAAAAAACATATCTTTAGAACTATGTTTGACTGTGAGCATGTTATCTCTAAAACACCACAAGTTTCAGAGATGGAAATTAGTAGTTGGTTGTCTCAAAATTGTGGTTTACTACCGAATATTTGAAAGATATTCTTCCAGGTGCCTGCCTGTTTCATCTTATCCGTGCGTGTGAAATCGATAGCTCAAAAACGAAACAATCTATAAGAATTAAATATTAAATTCATTCATTCAGCCCTAGGACAACCAGCTCAACACTTTGGTTTTAAGCTGGACACTCACGGCCAGACCACACCACGTAAATTCTGTGATGTAGCTCCAAATCCCATCCCCGATTCGAAAATCCGATGAGAATTGGTCTAAAACTTTGGATTTTCAACTTCGTTTGAAATCCATTTGGAAAATTGGGCCA
This sequence comes from Araneus ventricosus, assembly GCA_013235015.1. NCBI lineage: Eukaryota > Metazoa > Arthropoda > Arachnida > Araneae > Araneidae > Araneus > Araneus ventricosus. The sequence goes on along the minus strand of BGPR01004333.1, from coordinate 64,798 downwards.
TAAAAGCTGAGACGAGGCCGTGGGGAGGGGAAGTAAAGCTCTGACAAAAGCAAAAACTACAACACATCCGCTGGAGTCCCGTTTGAAAAGCGGGGGGGAGGAGTAGCCGCAAGAGCCCTAGGGGATGGGAGTGGCCATAGGTGATGAGTTTGCGGTTGGCGCGGTCCAGCGCGTCAATCAAGTCGGCAATTGATCTTTACTCCATTCCATCCATTTGTCCGAACACTGGTTTTTTCCTACCCATTCAAGTCGAAAATTCAGGCACGTCATTCATAGTGCTCTCCAAAGTGTGCTATCACCGGTCTTCTATTTCCTCCCCACTCAGCGGAATTCTGATTAGGTAGCCTCAAAGCTAGGTCCCATTCTAGGCAAACGCTTTGATTTGCCGCTACCCTCGAATAAGGATCCCACTTTACAATCAGAGCAAGAAGAGCTGGAATTTCGTTTGGTTGGAAATCCAGCTTTTCCCAACTGCTATGCTACATATTTTTCATAGGCTTTCGACCTTGACGATTGTTTTTTTCCTTGCCGTGTTTGGGAGGCCTCGGTGGCCTAGTGGCAAGGTATCGACCTCGCGACCGGAGGGTCCTAGGTTCGAAACCCTATTCCACCGAAAATCCGCCGTGTATGGGGCCTGTTGCACACTAAAACATACGTAGTGGCCAAACGTCCTGCCGTTGGTGTGGCGCGGAAGTTTGGAGACGGGGTGCCAACTCAGGTGTCGTCCTCATCATCTGACCGCGGTTCAAAATTACTTGGTCCGTCCCTAGATAGCTCTTGTGTTGCTTCAAAAACGGGACATTAATATAACCTAACCTAACCTTCCCTTGTTCGAAAATTTCCATTTTGGAAGAGATGTTAATGGCCTGCTTAACCTACCTAAATGGACGGTCTGAAAATTGGAATGGTGTGGAATGCTACCACACCATTTGCGCGATGTGGACTGGACGTGAATGTCCAACTCGAGAGTAGATTGTTTCTCCATTAAATCTGGCATATCGTTTTATCACCAGCATTAAAACTGTGCATTCGAATGCAATATTCCAAGCTTACTCATCATGATTCCATTCCATTTTTAGAAGCAACCGTTATTTTTCACTTCACTGTTGCCAAATAAATACGTATATTTTCAAAACTATTTTTAAACACATGATGAGAATTGATCTTTGCATCAAAATATATTTTCGTTTTTGTATTTCAACCACGTGCCAGCAAATAAATTTACTACCTCGAAACTGGTGAATAAAATATTTTTCAAAACATTAAAAACCGTAAATAAATACCGAATTCAAAGACGAACATGTTTCGTGAAAATAATTATCTATATTTTGTAAAAAAGCACTCAATTCATTTATGCGAAAATAACTTATTATAGAATTATTCTTTAAAGTGTCAGAATAATATATGTTTGTTGTCACAAAAATAAAAGTGAATAGAATTAACATTCGGATATGGCACTTTCATGTCCAAAGCGTGAAAAGACGCTTTTAAGCAAATAAGAAAGCGAATTTACTCCAAAGCAAAAGACAAAAGGAAAGTTATTCTTAAAGATTTAAACTAGGATTTCTTGGAATTTTAAACGAAATCGCTTGGTGCAGTTCATTAACAGGATCCAATTGAAATTCTCGTTTTTATGGTGAAAGAAAACTTTTTAATCCAACTAAACTCCTGCTTCTTTTTATGCTTGAGCTGAAAGATTCTTTTTTTTTAGTAACGTGATTCATGTAATGATTCGGAAAGTTCTCCTTTGTCTCGAGAATGTAAACTGATGTTCGGAGCTACTTTTTATTCATTAAATTTTCACTTCGACTATGTAAAGAAGAAAGCACGTGGAAATTCTTTTTTTTCCATCATACTAAACACGGAATTTTTATCTGTGGCGGGAAAAAATATCTGCATAATTAAATGAAGTCGTTTTGGTACTTAATTAACGAACTGAGGAGCTTAAAAATATTTTTTCCAACAATCTTCATAATTCTATTTTATAAATTCTATCTTAAAAGAATTAAAATATTACTTCATGATAAATAATAACTTGAAAGGAAATTCTAAATAGTTTAGATCACAGAAACATAAGTTGATGTGCTTCTTTACGTCAAAGTGACCAACACATTTCTTTTTTAAATCGTTTGGAAAATTTCGATACACATCTGCTAGTGCAACAAGAAAAGAAGAAAATAGGTTAAAAGAAATTCTGGATAAGTAATCAACAGAAAAAAGATTGAACGACAATCATTTAAAAAGAATGATTCTCCATTTCGAGCCAAAAGTAACAATAGTAGATAAGAAATATTTTCCACGTAATAAGTGCAATGTCAAATAATTCCAACTCAAATCTTGACAACAATTTTTCACTTCCGAGTAAAACGACTTGCTTCAAATGATTTTAAGATTTTCGTTATCATGAACTTATATTTCAATGGCTGTCAAGCGTTATTTTAACAGTTATTTCGAATCTCATGAATGGTTCTAAAACAAAATGTTTATGTTGAACTTGACGGTAGATGATTTATTGTTTTTATATTGTACGACTTACTTTAAAATTCTGTATTATTATTTTCACTTTCTGTATAAGAATCAAAAGTAAAAAAAGGTATTGTAACCGTCAAAAAAATGCCACTCGATTATATGAATGAATCTCCAGCTACAAACGTCCCCGAGTCCGAAAAAAATCAATTTCCAAATAATATTCATGTTTCAGTCTGTCTTTCTGTGTGTGAAGACTGTAATTCAAAAACTCAACGAAACTAGGCGGATGAAATTTGGTATGAGGTCTTCACACAAAAATTGTAGATTTCTATCAAATATTGAGCAAATACGTCTGTGGGAAGTCACCTGTCTGGTCGTCCGCGAGGATGATAACACAATAACTCGACCAATGACTCACACCAATGACCTCCGAGAGGATGAGAACACAATAACTCGAACACCCAATGACCTCCGCGAGGATGAGAACACAATAACTCGAACACCCAATGACCTCCGCGAGG
>BGPR01004333.1:11184-52012 GCA_013235015.1 Araneus ventricosus | reverse complement strand
ATGAGAACACAATAACTCGAAGCACCCAAGATCGGGTAGCACACTCAGAACCCTGCAAGGTTGAGAACACATGCTCAGAACATCCAACTGACCTGCGTGAGGGAGAGTCACACAATAACTTCGACACCCAGTGATCAGTACATGTAACTGAACGAAGTATACCTCGATCTGTTTAAGATTATTTTGTGTTCATAAAGTAAAGATAAGATTTAAAGCAAAATCTATCAAATTCCATTTCAAATTCCAAAATACTACTGTTTTCAATTGCTGTTTTATATTAATATTTTATTACTATTGTATATTAATTAGGTTTTTTTGTTGTAAACCTTAATCTAATTTCATACAAAATAAGTACACATATAATCATTATTATTGTTATGCTCACAAATGTCATTAAAACACATAGTTCAAGTTTAAAAATAAAATTTGATATATGATCTATAACGTAGTGCTTTTTTTCTGAACTGCAAGTATATGTTTTAGTATATGTTTATGTAATATAGCATGACATGTGACAAGGGGGGGAAGGGGGTATGGTCAAGTGTGACACTTTGTGACAAAGGGGGAGGGGTTCGAAAAAATTGAAAAAAAGTGTGACATCATTTATGGACAGCCCCTAAGTGATTTAAAATCCGATCATAAATACAGAAAAAAGGAAGTTTAAAGTTTATGATTCTTTACAATTGATTAAAGAGTTTATTTGTATTAATAAAAGAACCGAAAATATTTTCGCCTTGAGCAACAGCAGTTATTTCAGTTAAAATGTTCTAAAATTTAGTTACATAAAATGGTAAACTCTAGTAACTAGTACCAGCAAGTGCTTCAACGATCCAATCAAATTAGTTTGCTGTCTGATTACCAGGAAATTGTCTCTTCGACCATGATGCAGCCAACCGGATATTTACAAAACTCGACACGTCCCGAATCGTAATCGTTATCGAATATTAATCCAACAAAACACACGAGAGATCCTCAAGTCGAACTGCATTGTTCCGGAAATGACGCTGTATTTTGCCTAAAGGCCACTTCCGCCCGACGGAATCATTCGTCGCTCCGATTGGCTAAGAGCTGATCATTGCGATTGACAAGGATTCAGTTTTGAGACATCGTATAATGGTGAGTTGAATACGAAACAAGTGGTTCCAATTATTTCTACAATTGAGATATTTTATTAGGGTCTCGCTATTGATATTTCCGGATGAAAACTTTACTATTTCATAATTTGAATCGTAGATCGATAATAAAATTCAAGTTTGCCCAATATCGCGACTAAGGTGATTAGGGGTCCCGCCTTAAATCACATTATGTGTAGATAAGAGACAGTAGCAAGATTTTGAAACCTAGCCAAATTTATTTCCCATTCTCCCAAGCTTAGAAGAAAAAAGATTCGAACTTCTATTCCGAAACATAATATCATGATAATGCGATATTTAAAAGGTTTAACCTGGAGTTGAGGGTGCGTACTCACTTCGTTTCCCTTAAGCTCGCCAATTGTTTGTTGCCAAAAGAGAGAGTGACAGAACATTTGTTTGGAATGCGAGTTGAAAGTTTTGTCGGCGTCGTTTGCGCATGCACCGACAATGATTTGTTTACCGTTCTACGGCGCATGCCCTTAATTTCCATCGGTCCACTGTCTGCTCTCTTCGATTTGATAGGTCGGCGTACGAATTTGAATAATACTTCGTTTGGAATTCTTGATCATTTACCAAACGATTTTTTTCAATAGCCGTTCTCTTCTCTTCGGAAGATTTTTTTCCATTGAATTTGTTGATTCTCTTTCTCTGTGTTGCTGATTATGGCTTCCAAATATCGAACAGAACAAGAAATGTTTTTTCTGGAAACAATGGTTCCCTTACTACTTTTCATCGTCGTGTTTTTCCTGTGTCCGTGCTTTCCCTGTGTGTTTAGTTTCTCAATGAAAAAGTGAAGCTACGAGGGGCCCTCTTTTCTGAAAGCGAAGCAGCTGATGTTTTCTAAATTAAAAAAAATTTCCGGGTGTACACTTGCAATGCCGAAGGCATTGCGGGCTCAATCTCTCGTTTTGAGATGCCGTAGGCATCGAATGCGCAGCAGACCAATAAAAAAACTCTCTGCGCATCCTAAACACTGTTTGGCGACGGCAAATAAAATTGCGCCAAAGAAAATTGGCGAGAAAATAGTACGCACCCTAAACTCCAGGTTTACAATTTTTTTTATCAAATCTAATAGAAACAAATATTGTTGAGTCCTCAACAATGTTCCAAACGACTTTATTTAATTATGTAGATTTTTTCCTCTACAGAAGAAAAATTCCTGTTTAAAATGATGGAGGAAAATAATATCCATTTGGTTTTAGTTTCTTTTAGATGTGAAGCGCAAAATTATTGAATAAATATTCCTCGGAGCATAAACTTACACTTTCCAGAAAAAAGAAAGTACTACTCCAAAGCATTACACGAATCGCATTGCTGAAAAAACAACTTTTTTAATCAAGCACAATAGAATGAGGAGTTTTAGTTGGATTAAAATGTTTTTTTGAAATAAAAAAAAGAGTTTCTATTCGGTGCTGTTAATGAACTGTACCAAAAAATTCCGTGAAAATGTAGAAATCTGCGTTTGATTTCACCCTTTTAAGAATAAATTTTTAAAAATACATTTCCTTTCGGAGTACATTCCTTTTTTTGTTTACTTAAACGTTTCTCTACCTCGCGGTTTGGTGATAAAAGCGCCAATCCCGAATTTTAATTCTCTTCATTTTCATTTCTTTGATGGCAAATATTTATTATTCTGCATATTTTTAAGATTAGTTCTTTAAAGATAATTTGCATAACTCAACCCCTTTTTTCTGATAAGTGAAATGACTGCATTTTGTGATGTATTGAAATTATTTTTTGTGAATAAAAAAGTTTGTCTGCGAATTCAGTATTTATTTAGTGTTTTTAAAATTTTGGCAAAGGTTTTTACACCAGTTTTGTAATAGTAAGTAGGCAGATCTAGAGAGATGAATAATTAATTTATTTCTTGTCAAGTGCATGAAATATCATTAAAAATATATTTTGTTGCAATGATCACTATGGAGTTTATAGAAATACTTTTGTTGCTGTGACCTAGTGGTAAGATCTCGGTTTGGGGTCCGGAGGGTTCCTGGCTCAAAACCTCAATCCGCTGAAGATTCGTGCCGTGTATGGGGCCTGTTGCATGCTAAATCATACATAATGGCCAAACCTTCTCTCGCTGGTGTGGTGTGGAAGTTTGGAGAAGGGTGAGCTCATGTGTAATCCGATCGCGGTTCAAAATGGTGAGTCCCTAACCAAAAATAGTCCTCGTGTTGTTTCAAAACTGGACGGTAATATAATTAAACTTAACTTATTTTAATCTTTCAAATGATGAACAATCAATAATTTCCTCAGCTTTTAACAGCAAAACATTTTGACGGTAATTTATTTTTAATGTATTTTATTCATTAGAAAAGTTTGCAAAGTTATTCAAAACAGCCAATGAAAAATAAATAATTGTGGTTGTTTGCCGCCACAAACTTTTTTTGTATGTCTCAAACAACTTTAGAATTCATTTGCAGAGAAATACTCGATCGAAAAAACTTTTCGTTTTCGGGCAGAATCTGGAGGTCTTGCTGATTACTTTGAAAGCAGTTCAAAGAACAAAGCCTTGGAATTATATTTTACGTTTCTGTAGGGGATTACTTATCTCGAAAGTAATTAGATTTGAGTAAGTTCAGACTTCTGCATGTTTGACAACTCTCTCGTAATTGGAGTCTCCGAATTAACTTTTAATCTAATCAAAGGAACAAAACAAAGCTTTACAAGCATCAAAGAACGGTAGAATTATTTTAATTAGAGAACGAGATTCTGGAAAACTTTTAATTTTGGAAAGAGGTTTGATTACTGATATTCTTTTGTTTCCTGTTTCTTCAACGATAAAAAAAATTCAAAAAATAAGTTTATTAGCGTAATAAAAAGTAGAAAATTATTCTTTTTATGAAATCTGAAACTGAACACAAAATTCTAAAAGCTTGAGCATTGAAAAATATACATTAAAGAAATGGAACTTTTATTCATATTTATAATAAGCTTTCACTTTTTAATGAACGTTTAGGAGTTTTATTTCTTATTCAACCCAATGTAGACTAGTTATCTTCAAATATTATTATCATCGTCTCAACCTTTTATAGTTTTATTTTGACCCCATATTTTTGACAAATAAAATATGCATTTTTGAAGACTTTTCATATTTTAATTTTTATTTACCCTTTAGTCTTTAATTTATTTCATAATTCAGTATTATAAATAATTTAAAACAACTTTGTAATCACTTTTTAACAATTTCCCCACCAGGTGGCGCCGCTGGTAAAGAATCGAAATTTAATTAAAATTTATTGAATAATTGGTATTTCTTGATATTTAAGAAAGAACAAAAATTGCGTATTGACATCGAGAATGCACAAGTTTATAAAATATCAGGATTTCACTGAAATATCGATTACGAAATTCCAAACTCAGGATAATAAAAAATGCGTAAAAACTGGTCATCATCAAGATAAATAATAAGAACCGATATGAACACAAACAATCGTTTATCCATAATAAAGCCTATTTTACTACAGAATCAGTTATCTTTAACTTAGTCTTAAAATACTCTTAGAGCAGTTGGAGACAAATTTTCCCTAAGTCATCCCCTTTTTGCGGAAATTAATGAAATATTGACTTACCCCACTGCGTCTCTCTTTCTAGCATCGCAGCCTCATTAAGTTCTCTTTCCGTCGAGAATTGAATTTTTCAGAGCCCATCTTCCTCTGGAGACATTGAAGCCATTTTCTTCCCTTAATGAGATTCTGCTCAATGTTCAACAGACTGATATTATGCGAAAAGAACCGGCTTTTCCCGAGTGTCCCCGAAGCCTGTTCTTTCGGGAAATGGCTGAAAAACGGTTTCCTACGGAAAGTATTTATTGTACGAAGTATTTACTAACACACATAGTTGCGTTTCTCAAAGGACAGGATTGTCAAGTGAATTAACACCAATGAGAATGAAGTAAAGTATTTCTGGTACACTGATGTGAATTTTATTAAATGATGTGAAATTTTTGAATTGACCGTGACGTTTGGAATAAAAAAAGTAACTTCCTAAAGAACCCTCAGTTTCTTTTTACTATCTCGTATGAATTATTTTTTTTGTATTACTTTCACGTATGCAGAGAGCAAATACTATAATCGTTAGCAAACTCGCCCCCCCCACATTTGGGGGGATCTCTAAATTTCAGATCTACCGGAGGCCGAGGAACAAAGATTTCAAATAACATATATATTTCGTATGTGGACACAATATTTCAAAAACGCATGAAATTAGAGAAATGAATTTTAGTACGAGATTTATATATCTGTATCAAATGTTTGATCAAATCGGTCTACGGGGAAGCAATCTATAAAGTATGCACGATTCTCTTCATTATACGGCGGAGTTAAACATTTAACGCGTCATATTGCGATAAGTCGAGTGGGAAACTCTCCCTCTGGTATTTTTACTAGTTTTTGACGAAAGAATTAGTTAAACAGGTTGCAAAGTATGGAAAAAGAGAGTGACAGAAGCCCTTGAGAATGACACCAGCTTTTGAGCTACAGCTGAAGTCATACATACTCTGATGTAAACAACATCGGACAGTCAAAGTCCTTCTCTGTCGGACTGTTGAAGAGGCGGACCTAGATCTAGAGTAAATCTTGTGAAGGGATCGACATTGTTAGGCTATCAAGTAGAATCAATCAACGAGTTTGGTTTGAAAATGTCCCTGTCAGGAGACGACTGGGGGTAGAGGTCATCCGTTTCATTCGGTCTATGTGAATTCGATTTTCAGAAGATCTTATTCATCTTTTCATTTGAAGGTACACCTTATGAACTGGATGGGGCGAGGACGTAAATATCATACATTTTAACCTTTTCCCGCATAGTGGTCGCAAAAGAGGACACGAACTTTAAAACTTTCTAAAAAAATCAGTTTCCAATTTGAAACCCAGTAAATTTCAGGAAAAGGCAGCTGATAGTTCTCCTTTTAGAATGTAGATGGCAGCACTATGAAATTTCGCTTTACCTTACCTTACCTTAGTGCACCTTATGAACTAGATGGGCCGAGAACGTAATGTTAAATATCATACATTTTAAATAACAAACACTATTAGATTTGGTCTATGCCTGATGGGCAGACGTTGTTTTTAAGTTATCTAAGTAGGTCAGTTAAAAAATATTGAGAATGAGCTAATATTTTATCATGTTGTTTGAGATAAGCACCTAAATACATTTTGATGCAAAGATCAAATATCGCTGGATTATAAACAAAAAGGCTCTTAAAGCATTTACGAGTTCATTTGACAACATTGAATCGACAAAAGTCACAATTCACTTTTCTTGCTCTCGCCTAAAACATGATAATGCATATCCCTATGTTTCCACCATTGATGAAGTATATTTTATACGATAAAATAATGAATGTGTGCCGCACTCTTCATTTAACACTGATCTGATTCGCATGAATAGAAACTGCAAAGCGAGAGATTTTATTCATCAATAGCCATCTTGAGGAAGGCGAAGGCTATTCTAAAGATGGCAAAAGCTGGGTTTCATCATCTTTCTCCGGAAATGACAGGCATATGAAGCCGAGTGTACTTAACTCTAAGATTACTTTAAAAACCAATATATCGAGTTGAACTATACCTAAAATATTTTATGCGTAATAAAAGTATTATAATTCTTTTTCGACTTGCCGTCGTGTATTTTTGTCTTAAAAGTCCTTTTATTTATAAAACAAATAATTACTCAAGAATCGGTAAAGTTCTTGATTTGATAGTCAGAGAATTAGAATCCACTGGTGCTCTAAAAATGATTTTTCTAATAGGTGGGCGGTTGTTGTCATCCGAGAGATCCGAATATCCCTTACCCCTGGCCAGAAAGCGCTGAAGGGACGTTCACAGTGGGTAGATAAGATGAATTGTCACGATAATTTATGTTCGCCAGCGAAGCCGAAGAGAAGGAGAATTTCTGATTAGGTGCAGCTTTTTCTTTGTTATCGAAAAAAAAATGGCCTCCTGGCAAAGCCTTCGTTTTATCCATCGTCATCTGTTTCTTTGTTAATTTTTCCTTCGAAGTCATGGCAAAGGGATTATAGTGTTTATCAGCGACGAAATTAGAATGTTACGTTGTATTTTCGTTGATATGCTGTGTAGCAGCACTATAGATCTTTTTGTTGTTGTTTTTCTAAATATCTTGCAATATTGCCTTAGAGAAATTGCATTTCCTATTAAAACTCACTGAAGTTGATTGCGTTAACGAATTTGGGTCTGATATATATTTACACTTAACAATATTTATACTTCATAACTGATAAAAATTATTACCTGTAATAAGCAAATCGTCTACCTATAGGAAATAATTATAAGTTTCATTAATGCTTATTTTCTTTCCAGTCTCAATAGCATATGTTTGAAATATTTTGAGGAGGAGGGGAAACGGGAGATCTTTTTTCTTTTTTTCACTTTTGAGCAACAATGAATGTAAAGGTCAACTATTTGTGATTGACCTTGTTGAAAGCATGACATGCGTCCTTTTTGGAACAAGTGCGTGCCAGGGCCAGAGAAATAGGGTGCTGGTTCTATGGCGCTAAAGGCCCAGGTTCCATTTCATATTGTGTGTGTTCGCTTTATTTTGTACAAATCAATAGACTTTTTTCTTCTTCCAAATATTTATTTGACGATCATGAACATGGCACATACACATTGACGATCACAAACATCAAGTAAACACATAACATACCTAAACTGATATACAAAAGGCGAATGATTACACATGGCTCAGAGCCGATTCATATTCTACACCCTCCTCAGAGTTGGTTCAGTTACAATTTGATAAGAAATCCCCTAGGGTGGGGATGACAGCTTTTTCCCCCTTTCTAGGGATAATTGGATCAAGTTTCCAAAAGATCTATGCTTGCTAATAGCACGTCTTGTTCTTAGTTTCGCAGTAAATCAAAGGTAATCGAGTACGCAATTTTGACCATTCATCGATTGGCCCCAAATCTGACAGAGATCTGCAATTTTGACCTTTCATCGATTGGTCCCAAAATCTGACTGATTTCTGCAATTTTACCTTTCATCGATTGGTTTCAAAATCTGAAAGAGATCGGCAATTTTGACCTTTCTTCGATTGGCCCCAAAATCTGAAAGAGATGTGAAATTTTGATGCCAAGACAGCAGGGCCAAATTTCATCTTTCTAGCTTGTCGCATGTTTGAGTAAACGCGTTTCATGCTTACAAATAGACAGACCGACAATCAACCAGTCAAAAAGATTTGATCTAAAATTTGATACTTATCTACAATTCTAACGATGAATGTAAACTGCATTCATCCAGCTCGCTGCGGTTTTTATTCATTGTGTTTACATGCGCGCTTCCGGACAGACATACTTCTCGACGAATTTTGTCCTAAATTTTATAAGAATCCACAATTTTGGAAGAAATACATCGACTGGTTGATTGTCCGTCGGCGAGTCTATTCGTGTGCACATGAATGAATACAATGATTTAAATACCCAAGTAGTTCCATAAACATATGACCTCGCGTAAAAAAAAACTCAAGATCTCCATTTTGTAGCAAGCTTCAAATGTTTAGCTCTTTTTCTGAATGTGAATTATTTACACAAGCCTTTATCAGTGTTCACAAAATCACATTTAAATGTCTGCTTTTATCAGTATTAACAAAATCCCAATTAAATATTTCATTATTACCAAAATTACTCAAATAATTTAATGTTGCCAAACTTATCGTTGAATCGCCAGACATTGAAATCATTAAAATGGCCGCAGTTTTGAGAGGAAATCAAGAAATAAAAATCCTTTTACATACGTCATATTTAATGACGCCAAGCAACATTCATGCCAAATTTAATGAAAATCGAAATACGCGTTTGGTCGTGACAGCATAACAAACAAATTTACTGTCAAACAAAAGAAATGCTCTACGGTCAAGTTACAACGGGACCTTCTTTTGCAATATCAGCAATAAACTAAACGGATGAAACTTGGTATGCGTTTTTATCACCAGAAATATAGATGTGCATCGAATTATAGATGTGTATGTCCCCATATGGGTTATGGGGCACTAAATCATACTTAGGGGGTCAAGCGTTCTCCCGCTGGTGTGGGGCGGAAATTCGGAGAGGGTGGATGCCGGCTCAGTGTCGTCCTCGTCATCTGACCGCTGTTCAAAATTAAATTCCGTCCCAAAATAAGTAAAGAATTCCGGGAAATATAATTGATATTAAGTATAAATATATTTTACATATAATTAATAAACAAACTTTATTCATTTATGTGGTCCACCAGCAGAATACCTGTAGATGGCGCTGCCATCGCCAGTGACGTCAGAGTATCAAGCTGCCAAGAAGAGTAGAAAAGGACAACGTGGGTTTTTTTCTGACAAAGACTAAAGACGACATTGGGCCATCCAAAAGCCTATTTAATGACGGACTATTTAATTTGTAAATACCTTTAACTGTAAATAATGCTTCTTCAAAATGTAAACTTAATCCTGATAATATAACCATTTAGATTGATGAACTGTGTATTCATTTACGGAACCCAACACCAAGCCTGCTTGATGACCGCCTACATTTATACATATTGCAAATTAGTAATTTATTTTCTAAGAAATGCTTTGTTCTTTTTTCAACTTACCTTTAAAAGTTTCTTCTTATTATTATGAAATCCTAAAAGCTACCCTCAACTAAAGCTAGATTAGATCTAGACAATCGAAAAGAATAACCCTTGGGAATTTTCCCTTTATATACATTTAATTTATATTTGTTCGGACATGCTGTTTTCATTTCGTTATTCGCCCCCAATGCTTTCCGTCTTCCTGTAAGAAATTAATTTAAAAATAACTTTTATGCCTACAGTAATGAAATTGAAAGCAAAACATTTCAAATAAACACAATTCCCATTTGTCGTGAAACCTTCAAACAGTTGCAGTTACTATGAATGTAGGATATTACCCGTAAAGAATAATTTAATCACTGTATAATGAAGGATGTAAGAGCTAGATTAATTTGTTTGGCGATAGATGGAGCCACAGTTCTGCTCTGTACGAACTACGAGCAGCGCCCTCTTTTTCCCTAACAAAACCAGACTGCACGCTGAGAGCAGAGCAGCACACCGCAGGCAGCCGAAATGTCAAAACCTCTCTCAATTCCTCTGTTATAAATCAGATCAGTCTTGGCGCAGTTAAGCCGGCCGATCTCCAGGCTGTAAGTAACTATGTCCCGTCTAACTTTCCTTATGGCTCTCTAACCTCTAATCTATAAATCTCCAATACCGTAATATTCTTAACCCGTAACATCTATCCCTCTTTAATCTAGCTCATCACGTAAATATGACTTCATGTAAATTCTCAAAATTCTCGTTAACTTTCTGTGTATATATCTTTCCCCTCTGTAAATTCTCCCTATAGTTTTTAAATAAATGTTTTTGTATTTAAGTAGAAGTCTACTCATTTTTCTTTTGTAATATTTTGTTCTAAATTTAATGTAATAAAAACCCTTAAATTCCCTACACATAAATCAGATCTACTTACCCCTTAAAGGTAATCCTTCTGTGGGCATTTTGTTTTTTAAACGGAATCCGACATGAATATGTTGACTCTCCCATTTGCTCTTGTTCTTGTAGGGGAATTCGAAAGTGTGTAGCTCGACCGGCAGCAAATTGTTGAGAACGAGTCCAATGAAGATTGTCGCGACTTCTCTTCCAACGAGTGACGTAACTGGAACTTGAACTTTTCCACCAATCCAGAGCAGGCATCTTCAGCCAGGACTCTTTGAATATTAGTCGAGAATTGGTGGGAAAATAATCCAAAAACAAATAATGTGTGCAAATGGACATTCGAACTTTCCTGAATGTGAAATTTTGTATGTAATCAAGCTTTTCTTAATGTATGAATTTTTAAAGAACATTTATCATCATGTAAATAACCATCGCTTTGTTATAGATGAGTGGCAACAGTTTGTTTACTCTTGCCGGTGAGAATGTAAATAAGCAGAGGCGATTTCGCCACCATCAATAAAAGACGTGTTTTTTTCAGTGGCTTTCTCTTCCTTTGCATTGGATATGGATTCCATAATTATGTTTCAGAAAGAGGATAGCCAGTTCTCAACAGCGCTCCCTGCCCGTGGAAACGGAGGTAGGCGTAATTTATTAATTTGTTGTTCTTACGTCTAAGGTATTGTGACAAAGATCGTTTCCTTGGTTATTCTCTGGACCGCATGGACACGGAAAAGTGGACTCGCATTCATTTGAATAGGGCCTATGATACTCTTTTTCAGACTCTGGAGTGTGTGATAATCATTGCAAGTGATTATTTCGCAAGGAAAAACTTACGAAATTGGCTGCATGTTTTTCTTCTAACAGGACCTCCACATGTCCATACTCATTCTTCTATATTGTTACAAAGCTCTAAAGTCGTTTCCCTGAGATGCTAATCTTGGCGACAAACTTGGCGACCATTTCGGTGATTTGACGGCAAAGTTGGAGACTTTGGCGACAAAGGGAATTTTCTAGAAGGACCTCGAACTCTCAAACTATTTCTATTGGTTTCATGAACTTTCTAGAGATTACGTCACTTCCTACGTAATGAAATCACTTCCTGTTGAAAAGTATAAAGGCAAGCTCTCAAGCCAAGAAGAGTCAGTTGGAATTTGATCAGCAAGCAAGCTGGTCAGTTAACAAGAAACCTTTGAGCGCTGTGTCGAGATTTATTGGTAGTCTCTGTTGTGAATTTTTACTAGTGCTGTGTTAATACTTGTGCTACGTTTCTTTGCTTGGAATATTTGTAAAATAAAGAGCTTTATTTTTGTAATCCTGCTTATTGGATTGCATTCACGTACACCCACAAGACAATTTCGTTACATTTGGTGTCGAATTTTGAATTTGCGCTAGCAGATGTGTATCAAAACTTTGAGCGATGTAAAAAAGAAGTGAGTGCTACCGTGCTCTCAAGTGTTTTAGAAATTCACCTTTTCTTTTCGATATTTTATTTACCATCCAGTTATTGCCGAAGTTTTATTCTTTATTCATTCTACAAAACAGAATAAAATGTAGCTTATCAAATCTAATGGAAGCAAATATTTTTGAGTCCTCAACAATGTTCCAAACAGCTTCATTTAATTATGTGGATTTTTCCAGCTAAACAAAATAGATTCTTATTTAAAATGTCGGAGGAAAAGAATTGCCACTTGTTTTTCGTTTCTTTTAGATGTGAAGCGCAAAATGATTGAATAAAAAATTGCTGATAGCATCAGTTTACACTCTCCAGAAAAAAGAAAATAGCACTCCAAATCATTACACGAATCGCGTTGCTAAAAAAATAACTTTCTAAATCAAGCACAATAGAATGAGAAGTGTTAGTTGGATTAAAATGCTTCTTTCGAAATGAAAAAAAGATTTTCTATTCGGTGCTGTTAATGAACTACATCAAAAGATTCCGTGAAAATGTAGGAAATCCGCGTTTGATTTCGCCCTTTTAAGAATAAATTTTTTTTAAAAAAAATCTTCTCTTTCGGAATAAATTTCCTTTTTTATTTACTTAAACGTTTTTCTATCTCAGGCTTTGGAGCTGAAAGCGCCATTTCCGAATGTTAATTTTATCGCTTTCATTTCAGTGATAACACATATTTATTATTCTGACACTTTTTAAGATTAGTCCTCTGAAGCTAAATTGCATAATTTAAACTTTTTTGGATAAGTGAAATATGTGCGTTTTGTGAATTATTTGCATGTTTTTTTCTTAGTGATAAAAAACGTATTTTCGAATTCAGTATTTATTTAGGATCATGGTAGGCATCGTGTTCCATCCCTTGGTCTCGACGTTCAAACATTCAGAGGGCGATGCCTCACAGACGGTTATGTTTAACGTTACAAGAGCGACTACAGTAGTATATTTTTGTTATCTAATCTTTTTTAAAACGACGATTTAATGAGTAGAAAAGATTATTTCATCTTTGGCTTTCGTATGCGTATACTGATCATTCTCAGATATTGAAATCCTCCGCGATTTTGCGCATGCGTGAGTCGGAGTTGATTTCACCAAATTAGAGGTAAAGTGAAAAATAGATCGGAAGTTGTTTGCATCATACTTAGCAGTATATAGAAACATTTCATTTTCATTTATTGATTTGCTGTAAAGACAAACTAGAAAAATCGGCTAATCAAGACAAAGTTCACAACCTAACAAAGAACAATGAAAAAGAGCTTATCTCACTCATTACCTATCACCCCTTTCCGTAGTAAAATCGTCCAGAATTGCCAGTCTCTGGTTTTTAAAACGAACAGTACTATATGACGAGTTTTCTGTTAAGTTCTGCAGTAGATAGAATTAAGTACGCCTTTGGATGTTTCGCCTTTTCACCGATTGGATGTATATTTTGATACAGATCTAAAACTATTATGCAAAGATCACATACCAAATTTCATTTACATAGCTTGTCGGGCTTTTCTATTCTCGCTTTCATATATCCACGAGAGAACAGATCGATACACAGTTAACACTTTGAAGAAATATTCCAACAGCTGCGTTTTTAAATTATCGTCTGCACTAACGCGCAGATGGTCAGATAGACAGACAAGCAGTTTAAATCACTCATTCTTCTATGTTTTTGCATTTGTGCCTGCAAATGTGCATCTATATTTTGAGCGATGTAAAAAAGAAGTGAATTGGGCACTTCGACTTATCGAATCAGATGAATTTTCCGTGCTCTCAAATATTTTAGAAATTCACCTTTTCTTTTCGATATTTTATTTAACATCCAGTTATTCTGAAGTTTTATTATTATTTTTTTTGCTACGAAATAGATTAAAATGCAGCTTATCAAATCTAATGAAAGCAAATATTTTTGAGTCCTCAACGATGTTCCAAACTACTTCATTTAATTTTTTAGATTTTTTCCGCTAAAGAAGAAAAATTCTTGTTTAAAATGTCGAAGGAAAAGAATTTCCATTTGTTTTTCGTTTCTTTTACATGTGAAGAGCAAAATTATTGAATAAAAAATTGCCTAGAGCATCAGTTTACACTCTCCGGAAAGAAAGAAAATAGCACTCCAAAGCATTAGAAGAATCGTGTTGGTGAAAAAATAACTTTTTAAATCAAGCACAGTAGAATGAGGAGTGTTAGTTCGATTAAAATGTTTCTTTCGAAGTGAAGAAAATATTTTCTATTCGGTGCTGTTAATGAACAGCACCAAAAGATTCCGTGAAAATGTAGGAAATCCGCGTTTGATTTCACCCTTTTAAGAAAAAACTATTTTAAAAAATCTTTTCTTTCGGAGTAAATTCCCTTTTTTATTCACTTAAACGTTTCTCTGCCTCATGCTTTGGAGATGAAAGCGCCATTCCTGAATGTTAATTCTATTCACTTTCATTTCTGTGATAACAGATATTTATTATTCTGACTCATTTAAGATTAGTTTTATGAAGATAATTTGCATAACTCAAACCCTTTTTTGATAGATGAAATGAGTGCGTGTTTCCAATTATTTCATATTTTTTGTGATTAAAAAAGTTCGTCTTCGAATTCAGTATTTATTTAGTGTTTTTAAAATTTTAGAAAATGTTTTCCTTTAGTTTCCTAATATTACGTAGGCAGATCTTGAGAGATTCAGACTTATATAATTTATTTCTTGACAAGTGCTTGCAATACCATTACAAAACATATTTTGTAGCAATGATCACTATGGAGTTTATAGAAATGTTTTGGCTGCGGTGGCCTAATGGTAAGGCCTCGGCTTTGGGGCCGGAGGATTCCAGGCTGAAAACCTCATTCCACTGAAAATCCTTGGGGAGTTTGAGGTGCCAGCTCAGGTGTCATCCGATCGCAGTTCAAAATGATGAGTCTCTTTCCAAAAATAGTACTCGTTTTGTTTCAAACCTGGACGGTAATATAATTAAACTTAACTTATTTTAATATTTCAAATGATGAACAATCAATAATTTCCTCACCTTTTATCTGCAAAACATATTGACGGTAATTTATTTTTAATGAATTTTATTCATTACAAACTTTTGCAGAGTTATTCAAAACTTCCAATGAAAAACATAATTTCGGTTGTTTCCTACCACAAACTTTTTTCGTATGTCGCAAACCTCTTTAAAATTGATTTGAAGAGGAAAAACAGTAGGACAGTAGGAAAAATTTCGTTTTCCAGCAGAGTCTTGAAGACTTATTTTCTAATTTCATTGAAAGCAGTTCAAAGAACGAAAATTTAGAAATATATTCCGCGTTCTGAAGGGCATTACTTATCTCCAAATTAATTAGCTTTGAGTAAGTTCAAACTTCTTCTGCGTGTTTGACAGATCTCTCGTAATTGGAGTCTGCGAATTAACTTTTAATGCAATTAAAGGAATAAAACAAAGCTTTACAAGCATCAAAGAATGCTAGAATTACTTTAATTAGAGATCGAGATTCTGGAAAATTTTTAATTTCGGAAAGAGGTTTTATTACTGATATTCTTTTGTTTCCTGTTTCTACAATGGTTTTAAAAAAAATGCTTATTAGTGTAATGAAAACTAGAAAATTGTTTTTTATTCTTATCAAAATCTGGAACTGAAAACAAAATTCTAAAAGCGTGAATATTGAAAAATATACATTAAAGAAATTGAACTTTTAATCGTATTTATGATATGCGTTCACTTTTTAATGGACGTTTATGAGTTTTATTTCTTTTTCAACCCAATGTAGACTAATTATCTTATAATATTGTTATCATCGTCTCAACCTTATATATCCAAACGCGAGGACTGTGGTTTCATTTGGTAGATATTGATACGTGGGTTGCTTCGTGGCAGCGCATCTATTTCCCGTGTGGCTTTGAATTGGGATGGTTTTAGATGTTGTCTATATAAGCCGATAAGGTTAGATTTTCAGTTGCTTCTACATGTAAATAAACCACTCTGCAACATCTCTGCTGGATCGAAAAGTTGCAAATTATAATTAATTTTGGATTAAAGCCCTATTGCTATTTAAATGGAGAAGCAAAAATTATTAAGACACGTAAACTCCGAGGTCTCCAAAACTTTCTCGTATGCTGATATTTGTGCAACGAATATTTTTGCATTGTTTCTCAATATATTGCGTCTCTATTTTTCCCAGTTCAGTTTTATAAAATATTAAAATTACATAAACACATCACTAAGATAATAAGCAAGCGCGGAAATAGGACAAAAGTATTAAAATTATTTAGGTATATAAATTTAATTTATTCTTCCACTTTTGAAGTTTTTAATGTTTTCAAGCATTTCTTTAAAACTGGAAGAAAAATTGCTTTGGAAACATTTGTTTTTCTACCACGGTAATTAAAATAAAACCCAAGAGCATAATTAATCTTAGTTACCTTTTGAAAATAATTACTACGATTATTTTGCTCTTTAAATCGATTTTTTTTCCTATCGTGAAAAAAGAAGATGCACTTAGGTAATCCGCACTAAACATCCTTGACTGTTCCTATTATCAGTTTTTTTTTTCTTTCGACCTCTTAATATCTCTCACTTTCAGAGAAAAGCTATTAATTTAGTTCCTTTTTCTAGAAATGGATGCTGAAACACAGAAAAAAATATATTTTAAGAGAAAAGAAACAAAAAACTCCTGGTTGACTTTGACATGTTTAAAGTGCGTGCATGTCTTAATACAATATTTTACGCGCGGGATATTTTCTTTCTGCTGTTGGCTTTAGCTGAAGTATCCAAATAAAGAGGAAAAATCCAAAATAATGGAAATTAGAACGGTTTTTCTTTGCTTCAGTCGGACTGTTTAATCAGGAATTTTCCTTTTCTGCATCAATAAAAATATTTCGAACGTAATATCTGGAAGAGTTTAATTTAAAAAAAAAAACATTTACTGTTTATTTTGAGGGCTTCGAAGTATAATTGCGAGTGAGTTTATTTTCTGTTTAGATTATGCAAATGACGTTACTTCTGTGAGAAAATTAAATTGGAAACGAATGTGCTTTTCAGTTTGCTTAGATTATGTCCAAGAGAGTTTGTCCAGGCGTATTATTTTTTGAAGATTTAATTATTCTGAAGAAGAATGAAAAGTCCTTTACTGCAGAGAAGTTTTCGAATACTTCGGAGCGGAGAAGTATATATTTTTATTTTATAAATATACAGATGAAAGTCAATTGAATTTTTTTTCAGATTTAATGGGATTTTATTTAGTTGGACTTAATTTAATTAAATAAATTTCGATGGCATCAAATACTATTTTGTGATCGAATTCAAACGAAATATTCTATCATGGTAACTCTTTCCCACATTGCAAGAAACATTAACCGAATATTTTTCTCTTATCTTGAGAAAAAATGCCAAACTAAGAAGCTAACAGTCCTGCCTCCTGCCCCTCTTTAAGTTTTACATTAATATAAAAAGAAGAGACATTTCAGAAAAAATGAAAGAATCTGTAATATTAAAGGGATTATCTGAACAACCGCAATAATCAGCAACGAGTCATCTCTCGGCAAACATACATTGATGTGCGTTTTGTTGTGAAGTATGTGTGTTATCCGAGTTTCTTCCATCAGAGGGAGTATTCTCCCCCTCCTTTCTGATATACTAGTATAAAGCGGCGAGTTTATGTTAGGTGCTATAGTACAGTGAAGGAGAGTCGAGAAAGCATTTAGGCCTCCTGTCTTGGCTCCATTGTGTCCAAACGCACACCCGAGCGAGCAATTTAATGTCGTATTAAGGGATGTATAAAACACTGAGATTCTGAAGCGATGAGATCTTAACATTACATAACTTCTCTAGTCTTACATTGGATAATTAATATAGCGACCTCACCTTAGCATTGATCGTATAGTTCCAGTTACATTGAAAGAGACAGTCAAATATAATTTAGTGCCATTCAAGCAACAGTCTAAAGTTAAGCTAAATGTTTAATATTTTCTTAATTATTGTTGCGCATAAACATCTATATTAATCACGTTCATTAATTCAAATTAATTAAATGCTAACTTAAACTGTACAAACAAATAATAGAACAAAGCGAAGAACCATCTCACAGAACAGGCGACAGCCAGCTATACCGGAATCTTCCGAAGACGCTCTGCTCAACGACTGAATCAATAACTAACTGACCGAGTCTCTCCTACTGACCGCTGAAGACACGGTGGGGTTACAGGTTCGACCCTGACCGCTAAGGTGATTCTAAATTTCTCCTTGATCTCGCTGTGTGGCGGTTTCATTCGGAGCGGGGTTTCAATTCTCCTAAATGTCTCGAGGTTTAAATTTTGAAGATTCAAACATTTTCTGGTTTCATACTTCGTGCGCGAGAAAGTATGGTAGTTAGATCTGAAATTCGGTACCATTAATCAAAATCCGAGTTACCAAATCGCTGCATTTTCCGCCGCAGAACATCTAAAGAACAAGGATTGCAGACGAATTTTCCACGGAGCACTCCCTATAGAGTCGCGTCCGGAGGATAGTGCCTCGCATTATCTCGCCTAAAGAAGATGTACAGATGCGGAACTGTGCCTCGTCGTAAAGAGTAAATTTTGTTGTCTCCTCCTGGCGAAATAAACTCGGTCCGAATCACAACAGACGTCGAGAAATTGCCTGTATGGGAGTTAAAAAGGAGCCGTTTGGACCAAAGTAATTTCCTATGCACAGAGATCGTGAAAAATGAGAGGTTTTAAATTTATCCCGGTTTTGGTTTTGACGAATGTTGAGATTTAAACCCGGGAAAATGTTTCCATTTCATAAATATAAAGCGTCAAAAGATACATTAAATCATGTAAGTGAGAGATTAACATTTAGAGGATGACTGCGCAAAATATCAATGCATTTTTTCAGAGTTCAGATTTTGATTCAAAATCCAAATGGTGTTTTGAGTCTTTTTCGAATCTTGAGGGAGAAGAGTTATGATTCCATTTAGCTTCACTACTTGTCCCCTTGCCCTTTTTTCTGATGAATAAGAAGTTTACTATCCTAATGAAATTATTAAGGCTCTTGGCATTTCTTAATTTTCTATCGCAGATTTTTTTAACGTGCGTTATTTAACTGAACAATGATTGCCAGCATTGTAAAAAAAGAATATGATGCCTTAATAGTGGCTAAAATATGAGTAAACAATTAATTCTGTTGATGAGAATAAAGCAGTACTGTATCACCTTAAGATTTTATTCACTTAATATAATAAGCATTAATATTTCTTTTTTTATTAAATTATTGAACACAACAAATTTAACTTTAAAACCAAACTTCATTGAATTAAATGTACACAGTTTGCATTAAATTAGAAACGTTCTGTTATCTCGCATTCCCTTATACTGTAGCAAAGTCAGGGAGATACGGGCTTCTGAATACAAGATCTCCCAACAACTCAGGTGGTTTTACCCAGAGTGCAAGAAAATAGCACTTTTATTTGTATTTTCAAAAGATTTTCTCATACAATGCATTTCCGATCATAAAACCCTTTCTCTGTTTATTCCAGAACAAGCAGTCATTTGTGATTTTGGAACTTTCAAAAATCTTCAGATCATTACTGAAGCGGAAAGTATACTCATATCTATAATTAAGACTACCTGATAAAAGCTTAAAAAACACACTAGAGCAAAAGAATCTAATGAATGAATGATGATCTTCGAGAATAATATGCTTGTTTTTTAATTTGAAATAAGCCACCAGATTAAGTTTTTTAAAAATCACCTGATAATGCTTTTTCTTAAGCGAGGCATGTAATCTCTGTTTTCTCTAGGGGGCATTTTCCTTGTTTTAGTGGTTACTGTGGTACATGTAATCAATTTTTGTTCTGTGCCTACTTTGTATTAAACAGGCTTTGTATTTATAGCAGTTTTTGTAATTTCTCGGCTTATTTCGTACAAACAGTCATTATCCTAATTTATGTTCGTGAGAATAAAATAAGTATTTCTAATATTTATCTGAATGAAGGCGGATTTTCAAGCAATAAATTGTGTAAGCAAGAACATATCTCAAAAGTGGAATCGAATTAAGTGTGAAACATGTGCTTAAGACCGAGCGAGCATAAAAATTTCAGCTTAACAGAAAAAACTAGTAGTAAAAAATCATAACTATAGGAAGCCACACTTGAGAATTATTTGGCAGTAATCATAGGAATGTTGTGGAAGTTACTGATTGCCTCTGGGACAGTCAGAAATGTCGTTTTATGGGAATCAGGATGGTGGACTAAAGAAGGGGTTCCTGCAGCCAAAATAATAACTCCTGCATCTCTGCGCAACGGCGGATGATAATAATAATGAGCGGAGACAGAAAAGTCAGCGATTCTCTCCTCGAAGCACGCACTGCTCTATGTCACGTGACTTCTGTCCAATAATGGTATTCCTCTTCAGCTGACTCCGAGAGCTGTGGAACGAAAATAAAAAATCCTTTCGAGTGGGTTTTCCCCGATATCGGAGAAGGAAATTCAGTGGATTGTATCGGATTGCCAATTTGTGAACCAGAATACTGGTATAATCTAAATCTCTCTAATTTATTCTTCTTTTTTCTACCCACAGAATAGAAAATGTCATAGGGGCAAACAGATATCGATAAAACTGAAAAAAATTATTCGATTTTGCATTTGCAAGTGGTATTCTGAAATCTATAAGACATCACTTAACAGCTTGCCAAAAGTGACATGAAAGGCAATTAAAAATAAAATAATCTTTCGAAACATTCCTTTGTTAGTGTTCTAAAATTTATATTTTATCTTTTTACATTTTTGTGGGCGATCCTCAGACTTATTGTTGGTTCCACAGAAATAAATTACTCGGTACATTTAATTAACTACAACATTATGCATTATAAGGATTATATTATTTAAGAAGAGGCATTTACAGAAGAAGATATACACAATTTAAATATTTCTGGTTCGTCATATGATTGGGATGGTGCGTAGTTAGTCACGTGCATCGTCGTTTTCCAACACACTGCTTGTTCAACATCGTTGCTGGATGTGGCATTCCGTCTCTCCTACGCAGCTTGATGCTCTGATGTTAAGGGCGGTGACAGCGACATCTACTGGCATTCAGCTGGTGGTTCACATTCATAGTATGATAATTAATTATTATAAATATAATGGAATGTGGTAATTGTTTCTCAAATTCACTACCAGGCAACTCGAAAAGACCTCCTTTGCCTGCAACAGTGAACGGGCTCAAGAAAGTGTCCTTCTCACTATCACGACGTACAAGCTCATGGAGAATGCTTCACGTGATTAGTGAATTGGACTACCGCTTTAGCATTATGCAAGTGATCGAGCATAATCCCAAATTTGTTTGCAATCAAAATTGTAAGCTTACTCATGTACTGTGCCCAAACCTTTTCTTCCTATGAAGTTCGAAGTTCCAGCCACTCATGAACTGAGCAATCATTTTAAATTATTCCGTACATCCGTTTATTTCCAGAACTATGAACTATTGAATATCGCTATTTTAGACGATTTCAGTAGCATCCTCGATTAAGATCTGCCAATCAAATGGCAGCATTTGCTCATGGAGACCGCTGATTGGCTCAAAATATTGAAATTCAACAAGGCTTTATAATTCGTTCAGTTTCAGTCAAACAAATATGGAACTTTTATGCTTAAAATGTTAGTGTGTCAAAAATCTTCTGCTGAATAATTCATATGACCGGGGGACTGCAAAAAAATTCCATAGTCGTAATTTTTTCAGGAATACATTTATTGACTCGAACAACATAAAATATACTTTATTACGCTATTTAAAGCAATTTAGAATTGAATGTATATGCTTATCTTGGACAGTTTTAAGATTACCTGTTTTGCCACGATTAGAGTGTACATAGCGTTTTTCAGTGGTTCCCAAACTATTTTCTCTCGCGTACCCTTGATTAGTCTATTTATTTTTCAGCACCCATTACTGTTATATCCCTCCAACCATTCCTGAGAACCAAAACGTTTCTATCGATAACGCTAAGGGCTTATTTTAGCTTAAGATTCAAACGACACTAAGGAACTTAATACAATTTGTTTAGTATTGATTTTTGTTTTTACATATTATTCCTTTTTTAAAATAGTACAAGTTAAACGTTAAAACAAACGAAAACAGCACTGAAATAATTTCGCGTTATCTTCTGATGAGAGATAACAATTACTAGATGTTAATCTCCATCCTCCTTTTTCTTATTTCGTGAATAGGCTTTCGGACTCGTATAATTTTCACTTTCATTTTTCACACGAAATTGAAAAGACGAAATTCTAGAATATTCTTATGCTTCGTGTTTTCCGCTAATATCACGATCACTTTCGCGTACCCTTACTTGACCCCCGGCGTACCCATAGGGGTGCGCGTACCACAGGTTGGGAACCTCAGATGTATATCATTATTCGCGTATAACCAAGATTAAATGATCATTGAATCCCTTCATTAGACCTAACGCTAATGATTCCTAAGAAGATGATCACTACCGTAAGCCAAGTTTTAATATTTATTACAATGAGAGCCAGCCCAATTCTGTCCCAGAACCATTACCTGCAACTTAATCTCTGGATGGCTTGTATCATTTTGCTATCACAGCGCAACCAGAATGAAACGACGAGTTCGTCTTTATAATCTCTCATCAAGGCAATTAGGCTTGCAAACTCCTAGAAATCACTCGAAGGACGGCAGAGACAAACATAAATCGGGGAATATTAGGAAAGGGCTGTGATTTTGCAGCATGTTTATCAACACGGAAAGATCAAAGCGAACATAAATTTTATAACGGGCATGGTTTAAAAGCAACGCGTTTTACACTGTTTATGTTAGCGAGCTAAATTTCCAAATGAGGTCCCCTTTCCAAGTTGAGTTTAAAATAATTTATTACAAATAAGATATTAAAATATCGGAGTGAGAGTACTTTGAATTCGGCTTAGGATTTATGGAACACTATTTGAATTATAATTCTTTCATGTTGATTGTGTTCGTGACGAACTCGAGATATATCTGGGATGGATACAACACCCATTCTTTCTCCAGAAGAAAAATCGCCAAAGTTTGAGGAAGCCTTTTTCCGAGAGAGTATCGAGTTTTTATGCATAGAGTTTTGGCAGGAATCTTCATCCTTCATTTTCGAACATTTCCTACATGAAAGAAAAGTATCCTTCGAACTTTTTTATATATTACTTTACAGTCCATTTTGGGAGATTTTTTGGTGGGAGAGAGAGAGCATCTGCTCTGTTTCACCTGCTTTCGGATATTATTTTTTTTCGAATTTTTTAATTTATAGATTTTTTGTATCCGCTCCCGAGATTTATTTGTTTTATTTGCAATCGCATCAAATGTGAGGGAATAAATTCTTTTTCTTGTAAAAGTTCCTTTTTCCTGCTTTTTGAAACAGAAAAGTCATTTGCACTGAACCTTTCTAAAATAGTTTTCTGAAGTGACTACATAAGAGTGCAAGCGCAATGAAACGAGGACAAAATATATCTTCAAATTGTCTTCTGAATATCTGTATTGATTAGAAGCTTAAGTGCCAAGATTACCTGCTGTTCAACCTGGAAAACTCGAGATAATGAGGAAAGATGCGAGCCGAGCTGGGCCTCAGGCAATAAACTAAAGAAAAAAACTTATTATAATACACTTTTATTAGTGAACTATGAAGTAGTAATTTTTATTTTAATCATATTCGACATTTTAGAAATTATTTACATTTTATGACTATAAATGCTATGGAATCTTAAAATCCAATTTTCTCTTATTCAAAACAAAGTGGCGCCGCTCGTATTATTGATCGATTAACTGATTTACAATCGATTCACTTCCTTAAGTTAATCGATAAACAGATAATTATGTTCTGTTATTATTAAAATAATATATTGTAATCGAAAACACAAGTGTACAAAAGTTAAAACTCTAGAACACGAGGAAAAAGTGAAAAATCGTTGACGAAATTCCTTCTTTTCTAACATGAAACGTTTCATTAGAACAAAACAAACAACTTTACAAACACACAAGATAAGTATAAACGTGTAAATAACGCTGACTGCTCTGGTTAATACGAGAAAGTTTTTTGCACTTTATCGTTGTCTCTAATAATTCATATAACATAAATTTTTAATATTCCGAAGTGATAGAGTTAATAGCTTTTGTGGTTTTCCGATAAAATATGGCGAACATTTTCTATATATAATGAGTTCAGGGATTCAAAATTCTTCAAAGGCTTGTCTTTCAAAAAGTACGCCAGTTAATTTCTACTTAACTGTTCCAACAGATGCTTTCTTACTTATCTATGGACACACATAAAAGAGAAAATTCATCGATTAGCATGTAAGCTATGGAAACTGTAACGTTGACAGCTTCGTTTAATACGAGACATCTGGTCATTTTATTATTGAATCTAGTAATTCATACAACATAAATTTTAATGTTCCAAAACATATGCTAAAGTTAATAGCTTGCGTCTTTTTTCAATAAAATATTGTGAATACATTTTATATATAATAAATTCAGGGAATCAAAATTCCTCAAAGGATTGTCTTTTAAAAATTAAGCCAGTTAATTTCTATTTAGCTGCTCCAACAGACGCTTTCTTACTTATCTATGGTCAAATATAAAAGAGAAAATTCATCGGTAATATGTAAGCTATGGAAATCTAAACTACTGAAAATATGTTTTTCAAATTCTGCTCACAAATATTATAAAGCTTTAAGAGGATTTTAGAGAAGGTTTCATGATATTTATCTAAGAAGTAAATTCTGATTATCGAATCTTTAACAAAACGATATTTATTATGAATTGAAAAGAATAATTTATCTTTCTGAGTGCTATTCCTATTGAATGAACTTTTTTAAAGATATTTTAAAACCTTTTTTAGTTGACTCCGAGTTGCAACTTGCAATGTTTAATTAAATTTAAAGCCCTTCTTCCCAAATTATTAACAAATCATACCAAAGGTCAGATTGAGGCGGTTTTTTTAAGAAATCGTTCGTAATAATCTGTTGTTTTTCGAGTTGATACAACTAATTTTCTCATTTTAATAAAAAATAAAATCATAGACGTTAAGATAATTTTATGTTTTAACCCAAATCTTGACAGTGAGATACCAGCAAAAACAAAATTATTTCTCCTCAAGGAACAGAGGGTATATCAGCAAATAATTTATAAACTAGGCAATTTGGGATATTTTATTCCATTGAATTTCAAAGATGGGACAAATATGGGGTGTTTTTTTCAAGTTGAGACGAAGACTAGAAAACTGGCATTTGTTACTTTTCATTAATTTCCTGAGATTCAAAAGGTATGTCACAAAATATATTATTTCTATATATTATGTGTTTGTAAAATATATTATGTGTTCGTTTTACATGTTTGTGATGTGGAAGACGTCCAATAAATATATTATTTTTGATAAAGAAGGCTCCATGATTATTCAAGCTATGCTGAAATATATCACAATGTATGTTATTTCTTCTTCAAATTTTAAAATAAGTTTCGGAAATTGAGCATACAGTGCTCCAACCAAGGGAAAACAAATCCGAAATAAAAATTTACGACCTTATGAAAGTTTCCAGACAGTTATAAATTCGTTATACTGTCGCTGAATTATACTAAATCAAACAGCAAGGAATTCTTCAACGACACCTCGAGATTTGACTATCGATTTCCAAAGAGAGGGATATCGAATCCGATAATCCATCTCCCGCCCTGCACCGAATCGATTGGGGGCGACATCTTCATCGAAGCGCACGAGTCCATTAGCACGATCTGACAGACGCAACAGAGACAGTCATCCGCTGTCTCAAGAATTGCAGAAAATCCCATACGTTATGTCTAATATCACAGATTCAGGGGCTAAATAAGCAAGGGCTGCGTGAAGGCATGCGTCATAGAAAACATTCAATTATCGTAAAAAAGTTGGTTCATTTTGGGAAGTGGAAAGTTAATTCTAAAAAAGAAGCATTGCAGTATTTAACACGTTTCACTGTGTTGCGAGGTGATGAGTATCAAAAATATCTTACTAGATGGTTTGGAAAGATTCATCAGTAACAGTTAAGGCTTAACTGATGCATAATCTGAGCTCCTTACATATACACCAATTTTAATACTTCAAGGAACACTTTTGCCGTTTTCCAAAGAAATCGAACAACGCGTTTGGTCGTGATTGCGTAACAAACAAATTTACAGGCAGACGAAATGCTGAACGGTGAAGTTAAAACGGAAAACTCGATTCTCTCGGTCAACGAGAGAGTAAAAATCTCCTTCAGTTATTTTGATCGAAAAGAATTTCGAAACTTAACCTCTCTTCTCTTTTAACATTTAAGTGAAGAAGTTGAAATATCCGTTTCTTCTCCTTCCTAACAATTCTAAATGCTTTCACGCAGTCGAGTCATAATTAAAAGCTGAAAGGCGAATCCGGAGGAATTCTTCGACCTTTTCATCAAGAGCTTTTAGAAGACCATTTTGCGAGCACTTAAAGCTAATTACACGAGATTAGTTAGAACAAGAGTTGTCTTCTAACGGTGTGAATTTTTATTTTCTCCGACAATTCTTCCCCAAATTGGATAAGATTTTAAAAAAGAAAATGGGAGATTGTTTGTTTCGAAGGAAAGCAAAGAATTCTTTTTGGTTGTTCTTGGAATTCCGAGTCAGAAAGTATCGTGCTGCGGGAACCTCTTTAGAAGATTCCGGGATAGCCGAACCGTGTAATACTCTCCCATTCTTTAACTCGATTTTGTCGAATGCTCTGCGCTGATGGGAGTTTTACTCATTTTTGATGCAGTGTTTAGACAGCCATTGTTTGAATCATTATGGACTTTCAGATTATAAAATTAAGTCAACCTTGAAATTGGGAAGAATCTTCAGTCTTTAGACTAGGCTGTCAAACTCGAGGTACGCGGACCGCATGTGGCCGACAGCGTTCGTTTTTTCGGCCCGCCAAACAAAACACTATGCTACAATGTTTTCAATAAAAATTTCATAACTTAATTTTTAAAACTCTAAATTATGCATTATTATTAAAAATGAACCACGACATTCGTGAATGGCTAATTACTATCGTCGCACCGATTTCCCTGCCACTAACAACGAATATTTTATGAGCCGATAATAAAATAAAATCGCCTGGAAGAAACATTTATTTGATTTCTACAACTTTCTCCGTTGGTATAGAATCAGATTTGAGAGCAAAATTTAGTGAAGTTGGGATGTCTTAATTTTACAAATATTGGCCATTCAGGTATAAAATTATTCGAAAATTGGCCTATGAAATTATTTCCATGTTTGAAAGCTGTCATTGGTACAAGTAATTATTTTCACTTTTTGAAAGGGAATTAGTGTCCTGTAAAATCCGAAATTACCGACATTCACTTTGGATCAGTTTTGAAAGAAACAGATTTTCCGTTGCACACAAAATATCGTTAGAGGTAGGAAAGATTTCAGCAGAGAAGAGATTCTAAGTGCCAAGAAGAAGACATTTAACTTTACCGGGGTTATTTTGTTTTTTTATAATGTATTTTGACAAAAACTTTTTTTGCGGACCACATAAAGTTAGACCTTTATTATTTGGCCCATGCAGAGGATTTGAGTTTGACACGCTGCTTTAGACCGCCGTCCGAAAACCGCATTTCTCTAATTCCATAGCGTCCATTATTGAATTGTCGAACCCACTTTCTAACCATTCCATCAGTCATTACAATTTAACCATAAATCTCTACAAGTTGACGAAGGATTTCAGATGGCTTAACTTTCATTGCGTTCAAAAACCGTATTACAGTACGCACTTCAAAGTCGGCGGGATCTTCAATCATCTTAAACATTTTGAACGCTCACTAACACATGTAAACGCAACACAATCCGGCTGCAATGGCGTCAGTGGACAGACAATCAACCAGAGGCACTTGTGCACATGGGCGGAACTGAGACACTAGCGCTGCGGTGGCGATAGAACGAAACGGTACTTACTTTCCGGACGCGCCTCGTACATCTGCCTGTCGTTCTGTAAACTCGATATGGCAAGAAATGCAAAAGGCTGGACAAATGAAATTTGGTACGTGCACTGTTCCCCAACGTTGTAGTTATCTGTCAGGTTTTGGCGATATCCGTCTGCAGAAATTCGGTCTGTCTCCCTGACCAAGTGCTTGTATACATAATAACTCAGCAATGCATTGAAAAATATCGACGAAATTCAGCATATAATTTTATTGCCAGAATTATAGATTTGTAAAATATTTTTGACTAAATTCGTTAAAGGATGATTGTCCGTCGGTTTGCCTATTCGTGGGAATGTGAAAATGCTATTACTCAAAAGCAAGCTATATAAATGGAATTTAATATATGGTCTTGGCGTTAGAAAATGAATCTGTTGTAACGTGTTTGACAGCAAAAGACTCTGGGGAGGAAGGTCCAGAGCCAAGAAATACTCTTTTTTTATAGCACGTGCGTGCAAGAGTTTTTATTGAATAGTTATCTTGATTAAATAAGAGAAATTTATGAAATATATAATGAAAGTTCAGGTACAGAAGATTACAGTTCTGATACAGTTCTATACAGTGATCTGTCACATAATCAAAACAGGCCCACTTCTACGAGTGGCCTAAAAGAATGAAGTCGGTCTTCCGTCGACCGGACTTGAGATCTCAGCGACTCAAGTCTATCTTGTCACCGCCAAGAAGATAGAGCCCTTGTTCGTCTCTCCTCTTCCAAAAAACTCCCGTTCTCCATCCTCGCTCTTCCTTTTAACTCCCCTCGTCGTCCTCCTGGGAGAACGGTCCAGAAAGCCTTTCCACGAATCCCCGTCAATTCTGTAGGTGGAGTCCACCTCAGCGAGCCATTATTGGCTCCTTACCTTTTTACGCCTGTCCTTTTGTCGCAAGCGGTTTCTCAGGCTGGAGATAAATTACCCTTCCAATCACTTTCACTAAAGAGTAGTCCGCTGGCGCCAGACTGGGCTCCCGGCTCTCTTTGTCGGCGTTTTAACGAGCTGAGACACCTGCTCTGCTCAGTGACCCATGGTGTGGGGAAAAAAAGTTACTGGTCACTAATGATCTTGGGGGATCTTCGGGGATCTTACACTGTTTCAAATTTTGAACTCAATCGGCCCGTCGGAAGATATCCTAAATGCTTACAAGAATATAAAATTTGGTACATTGTTTTGACACCAAATTTTCAACAACTTTTGTCAGCGGGAATCAGTCCAAAATACATATTACATTTCTTCACCAAATGACGAATCTCAGCACAAAACGCATTAGAATGTAGAAGTATACCATAACAGTCGAAGGAAGAAAACTCCAGCTGGTTTTGAATGTAGTAAAATTCTCTCTCAAAGGAAGAATCTTTTTGTAGCCTGTAGACTTGCCAATTAATTTATCAATTAACATAGGAATTAAAAAGAATGTTTGGTCTGTTCAAGGAATCAAAAGTTTATCAACGTGAAACTTGATTTTAATACGCAAAGCTAGCACAAAATGCTCTCCCTAAATCGATGCAAATGTGAAATGGTAAACTCTTTTGCAAGTACACGTTTTAAGATTTTTTTCCGAAAACTTTACCGAAAAAACTTCAAGGGCGCATGTTTCAGTTTTGCATAAAACTGTTGTTCAGTTTTGCATAAAAAACTTCGTACCCTTGGCTGAAGTTTAGAATACTGAATCAGTAAAAGTGTGGTGTTTCCCGATTGCGAAACTCCAGTAATTGGGAAATCGAAAGGAAAAAGGGAAACTAATCAGATGCAAAAGGCAATTATATTTAATAGGATTATTCAACTGGTTTCCTCAAAATGCCTTTAGTCAGGATGACTTTCTTAATTTAATTGGGATGATTTGAGTCAAGATAATTTTCTAAGCAATTCTGACATAGAATTATTAATTTAATAAGCTGAAATGTTATGTGACCCATTATATTTTGACCTTTAGGGGCGGTTTCAGAAATCCCAGTTTAATAAATGTTGCAGTTCAAACAAAACCTATATTGGAGAATTCAATAATTGAATTTGGTTTACTATGCCTAACATGTTGTGTGTATTCTTGTTAGCCGTCATTAAGAAGTAGAAAATAAAATAAATAAATTTAAAGTTTAACCTTTTATTCAAAATGCACTTTAAATGACAAAATACGTTTACATATTATAATTTCGTCAAAATGAACTCAAAAATAGAAAATAATTTTTCTGATTATAAGAAAATGCATGGTTCGAATAAAAGCGTGGACGGCTTACATAGCACCTTGTATTTTCTGTATATTTCCTTAAACAAATGGAATATTCCTAGAAGGTAAAGGCACTCACGCTTTTATTCGAACCATGCATTTTATTGTAATCAGAAAAATTATTTTCTACTTTTGAGTTCATTTTGTCGAAATTACAATGTGTAAACGTATTTTCTCATTTAAAGTGCATTTTGAATAAAAGCTTATACCTTATTTTTTCATTTTTAAATCAAATGCTGCATTCAGTTACTCACTAAAATAACGGTAAAAGCGTGTGAGAAATAAATTTATTTTCATATAATTTATTCAATAGCTTCAGTTAAATTTCTGGTACCCAATAGCAGTTTAAAGACTCTTTTTAACGTAATTTTTAAATTCTTTATTCGAAACGTGTCGCAAGCGTTTCGATCATTATTATAATGTTTTTCATCCGTCTTCATCTGAAATGAGTTGAACCACGACAGCCCCGTTTTATTTTTTGTATGTCTGATTCTGTCTGAGAAGGACGAGGATTTCTTTAACGACAAAGGTTTCCTACTTAGACTTCCTTCTGACGACAGCATGAGATAAAATAAACAAAGGTTTCCTACTCAGACTTCCTTCTGACGACAGCATGAGATAAAATAAACAAACAGAAGTTAAATTTAAAGAAAGAGGATGTTTAAACTATTTTTTCTCTTAGTATAGAAGAATAAGTATTTCTTTTCTTCATAACATTTTCTAAAATTTTAAATTCAATTCTTTTTCGAGATTAGGAATTAAAATAATTTTCAAATTCTTGGAAAAACAAACGTAAAAATATTCGAAATAAAATTTCATTTTTACGTCTGAAATCAAATATTCTTCCTTTCTATGGAAAGCAGCCCTTTTTATGGGAGAAACTCCATTGCGATGAATATGTTGTAAGTTCTTTTTTAATATTCTATCCAATAAAAGTTTGATGAAAAATTGTAGAATTCTGTTGGGTTTAATTTTGGTATGAATAATGGTTAGTGCACCTGAAAGATATTTTATATGAGTAACTTAAAAATATAAATATCTCTATATCAAATGTCCATCTATCCAAAATATTACCCGCATTTCAACCAAGGAAATTCACAATGAACTAGTTGATATACACGGCGTTACTCGGGATGAAAACTTTGTTCTTGTGTTTCGTAAATAAAAAATAACTTTCTAATCAATCGTCACGGAATCACAATTGAGTTTTTCAGCTTTCAGACGATTAGACCATGGGACTTCGTATGAAGAATTTCGTCTAAAATTGAAAAGAAATGTACAAGGGCATATCAGAAAGAAAGGTTCCCTATTTTTTTATTTTGAGACTTAAATATATAACGATGAAAGTGTGCCTATGTGAAGGTGCATATGTACTTTTTTTCAGCATAAACACCTTGTATGTTGACAAAATATATCGTACCGGTAAATCAATGACTCGAAGTCTTTCTAGTAGAAAGATCCGTCCTGACGATGAAGCCAATTGTTGACGGGAAATAAAAAAAGTCAGAAGGGGCCAAATAAGGACTATAGGGAAGTTGTGGCAGAATTTTTCAGTGCCAGAATTCCAAAGATTTCTCGTGGCAGACAATAAACGAGTTACTAATCGGATTTCTTCCTTGGACCATTCTCTCAGAGTGTTCGTCATTTTTTATGGATGCCAAATGCGTACGCATTAATTGTTCTAGGCAGAATAAATAATATAATATATTAAACTCCTGTACTATGGAACACTATCGCCATCAATCCGTGAAGATATAGGCAATATATTTCAGGGAACAAAATAGCGAAACTTACTTTCTTATTTACCCCTTTAGAATATTTTCCCGAAGACCGCATACAAAATCTCATCTTCAATACGTTTCGT
The DNA here is from genome assembly GCA_013235015.1 of Araneus ventricosus. Lineage (NCBI taxonomy): Eukaryota > Metazoa > Arthropoda > Arachnida > Araneae > Araneidae > Araneus > Araneus ventricosus. The sequence goes on along the minus strand of BGPR01004333.1, from coordinate 19,975 downwards.
GGACAAAGATGTGAGGTGCTCTGGTTGCCAGCCTAATGAAGATTTTCCCGAGACTGCACATACAAAGATCTCTACATCTTCATTACGTTTCATGGAACCGATGTGAGAACTGGGTTCATAGAGATATTTTTCCAGAGATACCCATACAAAGATCTCATCTTCAATACAGTTCATGGGACAAAATGTGAGCTTTTAGCTTTTCCGGTTACTTGGCAAGATATTTTTTCCCGAGGGCGCATACAAATCTCATCTTCAATACATTTCATGGAACAAAATAAGCAGAAACTTATTTCTTGTATGTTACCCTTGTAGATATGTTCACCTGAAGACTGCATACAAAATCTCTCATCTTAATACATTTCTATGGAACAAAAAGCGAAAAACTTACTTTCGGATTTACCCTAGGGAAGTATTTTCCAGCCGACCGCAGTACAATCTCAGTCTCATTACATTTCATGGAACAAAGATAAAGGACCAGAGCTTAGCTTTCGTTTTACCCTGTGCTGAAGATTTTCCAGCCATAGCAAAATCTCAATCTATCAATGTTTCATGAACAAAGAAAGAAACTTACTTTCCGATTTACCTTTTTCCCGAAGCCCTAAGAGTGTTAGATATTTTGATCATCGTAGAAGATCCTTCCAAAGATACTCAAAATCTCATCAATAGCCTATCATTTGCTATGGAACAAATGGCCAAGCAGAACTTTACTTTCCTGATTTACCCTCTAGAAAATTTTCCTGAAGACCATAAAAATTTCATCTTCAATACATTGCATAAGGGTCGGAATGCCAGAACTTACTTTTCTATTTACGCCTTGTAAGGAATTTTCCTCGAGACCGGCCACAAATCTCATCTTCAATACTTTCATGGAACAAAGATGGCAAACTACTTCTTTCCTGTTCACCCTGTTGGAAGAATTTTTCGAGACCGTCAATACAAAATCTATCTTCAATACATTCATGGAACCAAATATGGAAAACTTACTTTCGAGTTACCCTTGTAGAAATTTTCCTGAAGGACCAGCTACAAAATTTAATATCTTCAATATTTCATGTGGAATAAATAGAAGGAAGGCTTACATTTCCATGTTCGCCCATGTAAAGTCATTCCCGAGACCGACAAAAAGATCATTTCAATGCATTTCTATCCATGGATACAAGAATAAGTGAAACTTACTTTCGTGATCTTGTAGGAAGATATTTTCCCGAAGACTCGCATACAAACTATCTTCAATGCCATTTCAATAGAATAAAATAGTTAGCAGACTTACTCTTCCGATTTACCTGTAATAGATATTTTCCAAGACCAACAAATCTTCATCTCAGTAGTAAATACATTCATGGAACAAAAAATAGGATAGAACTTACTTGTCTTACCTGAGAATATTTTCCGAAGGACCGATACAAAATTCATCTTCAATAACATTTTCTAGACAAAATAGCCAGAGAGCTTACTTTCTTGATTTACCCTGTAGGAATATTTCTCCCACAGCTCAATACAAAAGTCCTCATCTTCAGTATATTCATGGAAATATAGCAGAAACTTATTTCCGTTACCTCGTGTAGAATATTTTCCTCGAGACCGTATTTTTAGCAAATCTCATCTTAATATTTCTATGGACCGAAATAACAGAACTTACTTTCACTTCCTGTAGAATATTTTCCCAAAGACCTATAGAATTCATCATCTTAATTACTTTTATGAAACAAAGCGAAGAACTCTTTCCATGATCATGTAAGATATTTTGAGACTGCACGTACAAGAATCTCGTCTTCGAACATGTGATTGTAAAACCACTGTATCAGACTTGAGTTTGGTCTCCTGTTAGAATAGTTTTCCCAGACCAAGTCGCTGACACTCTCATCTTCATACTTACATTTCATGGACACAAAATAAGCAGGACATTCCTTCTGAGTTCACCTGTGGGAATATTTTTCCTCGAAGACTACGCATACCAAATCCTCTATCTTACAATACATGTTCGAATTAAAGAACCTGAGACTTACTTTCTGCCATTGTTCCCTCTAGAATATTTTCCGCGAAAGACCGTCATGACAAAATCCTTCTTTCAATACATTTCATAACATAGAAATGGAAACTCGTTTCTGATTGCATCGTAGAATATTTTCCGAGATGCCATAAGTCTCATCGTTTCAATGATTATCGTATGAACAAAATAAGCTAGAACTTACTGATTCTTACCCTTAAGGATATTTTTCCAGAGATACCCTGCAAGAATCTCTTCGTAATAATTTCATTGAACTAAAATAGGGCAACTTATTTCTACTACCCCTGTAGAAATTTTTCCCGAAGACCGCAACAAATCATCTTCAAGACATCAAGAGGAACTCTCTGATTTCACTCTCAAATGCATTTTTTCCGAAGACCGAGTACAAAATTCCAATGACTTGTCTATTCTTGCACCAATGCCACCTTGCTTATGGAATATTTTCTCCTTTGAGACCGCAGCAAATCTACTTCCAAATACAATTCAATGGAACAAAAATAGCGAGAATTAACTTTCATTCACCATGTGAAATTTTCCGAGACTGACCATACAAAATCTCAAGTCTTCAATAGTCATTTTCATGGAACAAAGGCGAGAACTTACTTTCATTACCCTGTAGACATTTCACCTTGAAGAACCACACAAAATCTCATCTTCAATGTACAATTATGTGAAATAATAGAAGAACTACTTTTTCTGATTTGCCATATGAATATTTCAAGACGCATACAAAATCTCATTCTCAATAATTTCATGGAACAAATGCAGAGAACTTATCTTTCGATTTACCTCTGTGGAGATATTTTCAGAACCCATACAAAATTTCATCTTACAGTAGTTTCATGGACATTTAAGATAGACAAGGCTTGACTCTGTTACTCTTAATGAGATGATTTTCCGTAACTCGGAATTTCATTCAATGGATTATCCGGAACAAAGGATGAACATTCGATTGCCTTAACTTTTCTTCATGCACGCAATACCTGATAATTGTTTTCTAAAGAGACATATCACTTATTCAGAATATTCCCCTCACTGCATAGTTTCATTCTACGATCTTTCATGGAAGCAAGAATAAGCGGCTTGCATTTCTTTCTATGTCACCTTGTAGAAATATTTTCTCCGAACCGCATCTAAAGAACTCTTCAATAATTCAATGAACAAAATAGTGAGGACACTAGGTTGATTTACTCTTAGTCAACGGGAAATTTACCGAGACATCAACTTGTATAAAAATTCTTCAATAATTTCATGGAATTCAAAATATAAAGGCACTCTTATTTTCCTGATTACCTGTGAGAAGTATTTTCCTGAAGGACCGCACAGAAGATCTCATCTTCATAAGTTTCATGTGGAAAAAAAGGAAACTTACTGTTCGGATTACCCTGTAGAATATTTTCCTCGAGACCAACGATGACATAAATTCATGACTTCAGTAATTTCGTGACAAATGTGAAACTTATTTCCTGATTTTACCTCTGAGAATCTGCAATAAGACTTATGATATTTCCGGAGAAATTAATGAAAAATACTTCATTTCCTATATGGATTCTAAATACAGCCTCTTCATGGAACAAAATATGAAAACTTTTCTTATCACCCCTCGAAGATTTTTCCGAAACCGCAAAATCATCTTCAAGGTCAATTCACACAAAAAGCGAAACTACCAGTGCCCTTGTAGAATATTTGTCCAGACCCATACAAAATCATCACTCATACCTGTTCCTGTGACAAAATATGACTACTTTCCGTTCGATTTACTCGAAAGATTTTCCTAGACCATACAAAATCTCTCTCATCAATACATTTCATGGAAACAAAGGAAACTTACTTCTTTACCTTGAAATATTTTTTGCCAGGATACCGCTACAAAGGAATCTCATCTTGAAGTACATTTCATGGACAAAAATAGTGAGACTTACTCCTGATGTTACCCATGTAGAGATATTTTCCCGAGACCGCATACAAAATTTCATCTTCTTCAATACATTCTCTAGGAACAAAATACAAGCTTTACTTTCTGTTTCCTTATGCAGAATATTTTCCCGAGACCGTCATACAAATTTCATTTCAATATGCCATTTCATGGGAAAGTAAAGCATAGCTGCTTTACTTTATTCCCCTATAGAATATTTTCCAGACCATACAAAATCTCATCTTCACAACATTTCATGGAACAAAATCTAAGCGAAACTCTTTCATTCACCCTCGTAGAATATCGAGACTGCATAAGTCCATCTCAGCGATTTCGTGATGGACAAGTAATAGGAAGCTTACTCCGTTCTCTTTGAGAGACCTGTTTTCCAACATACAAATCCATCTTCCGAATACAGTTTCATGGAACAAAATAAGCGTGAAACTTAGCTTGATTTACCCATGAGGAAGAGTTGCCAGAGTACAAAATCTCATCTTCAATACATTTCATGGATCAATAAGGAAGAGCTTACTTTCGTGGTTCCCTTAAAGTTTTACCGAAGGTCCGCATAAAATCTCATCTTCAATACATTTCCACTGGACATCCGAAATAAGCAGAGAACTTACTCTCGATTTACCTTGTAGATAGATGTTGCCCGAGACCGCATACAGGAGATTTCATCTTCAACCGCATTTCATGGAAGTCAGAATGGCGAGAGCTTCTCTGTTTTGCCTTTAGAGATATTTTCCCGAAGACCGCATACAAAATTTCATCTTAATATCATTTCATGGAACAAAAAATGGAACTGCATTTCTAGGTTTACCCTTGTAGTAAGATTTTCCCGGAAACGTATCAAAATCGCTCATCTTCAATACATTTCATTGGACAAAATGGGGAACTTACTTTCTTATTCACCCTTAGAATATTTTCCCAGATGTACCTACAAATCATCTTCAATACAGTTCATGGACAAAGATAGCAAACTTACTTTCTGATTTACCCTTGTAGAGATATTTTCCCGAAGACCGCATACAAATCTCATCTTCAATACATTTCATGGAACAAAATAAGAACACCTTTCTGTTACCTTGTAGAATATTTTCCCGAAGACCGCTACAAAGATCTCATCTTCTAATACATTTCATGGAACAAAATAGCGAAACTTACTTTCTGATTTACCCTTGTAGAATATTTTCCCGAAGACCGCATACAAAATTTCATCTTCAATACATTTCATGGAACAAAATAGGAACTCTTTCTGATTTACCCTTGTAGAAGATTTTCCCGAAGACTATGCCGAAATCCTCATCTTCAATACATTTCATGGAACAAAATAGCGAAACTTACTTCTGTTATTCACCCTGTAGAATATTTCCTGCGAGACCATACAAATCTCATCTTCAATACATTCATGGAACAAAATAAGGAAACTTACTTTCGATTTACCTTGTAGAATATTTTCCAGACCGATACAAAATCTCCATCTTCAATACATTTCATGGGCAAATATTGCAGAACTTACTTTCTGATTTACCCTTGTAGAATATTTTCCCGAAGACCGCATACAAAATCTCATCTTCAATACATTTCATGGAACAAAATAGCGAAACTTACTTTCTTATTCACCCCTGTAGAATATTTTCCGAAGACCGACTACAAAATCTCATCTTCAATACAATTCATGGAACAAAATAGCGAAACTTACTTTCCGATTTACCTTGTAAGAATATTTTCCCGAAGACCGCATACAAAATCTCATCTTCAATACATTTCATATGGAACAAATAGCAACTTACTTCTTGATTTCCTTGTAAATATTTTCCCGAAGACCACATACAAAATCTCATCTTCAATACATTTTCATGGAACAAAATAGCGAAACTTACTCTGATTTACCCTTGTAGAAGATTTTCCGAAGACCGCATACAAAATCTCATCTTCAATACATTTCATGGAACAAAATAGCGAAACTTACTTTCTGATTTACCCTTGTAGAATATTTTCCCGAAGACCGTACAAAATCTCATCTTCATACATTTCATGGAACAAAATATGAAACTTACTTTCGATTTACCCTTGTAGAGATATTTTCCCGAAGACCGCATACAAATTTATATCTTCAATACATTTCATGGACAAAATAGCGAAAACTTCTTTCTACATTTCTGTAGAATATTTTCCCGAAACCGCGCATACAATCTCATCTTCATATACATTCATGTAAGGACAAAATAGCGAAACTTCTTTCTTATTCACCCTTGTAGAATATTTTCCCGAAGACCGCATACAAAATCTCATCTTCAATCATTCATGGAACAAAATAGGAACTTACTTTCTGATTTACCTTGTAGAATATTTTCCCGAAGACCATACAAAATCTCATCTTCAATACATTTCTGGACAAAATAGCGAAACTTTCTTTCTGTTTGCCCATGTAGATATTTCCCGAGACCGCATACAAAATCTCATCTTCATATACATTTCATGGAACAAAGATAGAAACTTACTTTCTGATTTACCCTTGTAGAATATTTTCCCCGAGACCGCATCAAAATCTCATCTTCAATACATTTCATGAACAAAATAGATGAACTTACTTCTGATTTACCCATGTAAATATTTTCCGAAGACCGCATACAAAATCTCATCTTCAATACATTTCATGGAACAAAATAAGCAAACTTGCTTTTCTGATTTACCCTTGTAGAATATTTTCCAAGACCGCATACAAAGATCTCATCTTCAACCAGTACATTTCATTTGAACAAAATAGCCAAGGCTTTTACTTTCTGATTTACCCTTGTAGAATATTTTCCCGAAGACCGCATACAAAATTTCATCTTTCAAGCCTGCTGCCATTTTTAATGATCTTATTCACAGAGAGACAAACAGACATAATTCCAAAAATGTTTTTTTTCGGACTCTTAGATGTACGAAGTGTGGGGATTCATCATTATCTCGAGATCGTATTTCTCCACTGTAACACATACTCTCTCCGTATATTTCGGATACAAGAAAGTATAAAAGCTCTACAAACACATTCGAAATCGCAACATTATTCAACCGATGACGCAGATGAAGGGTTTCTCATCAAAAGAGTGGGTAAGACGATCCATTCGATATTTACTTTTAAAAATTAATTACCAAATGGATGTAACGTCTCCTCTCTCAGTGCCATCCTTAGTGCAGAGGAAGAAGATCTCTCATTAGCAGTAATGCGTTCCTTAACACCAATATTCATCACTTTAATTTCAGAAAAGTTCTTTTTGGGTTCCCCCTTTATGACTTTCTTAATTACGGAATCTTGGAAACATGCCACGACCTAATATGCGTTATCCCCGAAGAGAGATATTGCAATTAACATGGACATAAATACTAGTAGTTCCACCACACCTCGCATCAAAAAAAAATCTTCTCTTTGCCGCAGTTTTTAAAGGGGTTTAACCATCTTTTCCGAATTCCAGTTATTTGCACAAGTTTCTGCTTTTATTAGTATTCAGAAATTATGATTAAGTGCCAATTGCTACTTTTGGTGCTTTTGAAGAAATTATGAATGGAATTCAAAAATGGTGACAAACAAGAAGTGAGTGTGATGAATATGCAGAAAAATTCTATACAATTATCAGATAACCTTCTTCAAATTTTTATGGCGTTAACCGTTTAGCTATAATCATTGGGAAAACATGCTTTAAAAGCTGAACATTACATGAAACGGAACCATTAAAACGACCACCATCTTGAAACAGAATCAGAAGATAAAAGTCATTACACACGCGTCGTTCCTAACGACTTGAAGGAACAATCATGCCAAATTTAGAAGAAAATGGAAGAACGCGTTTGGTCGCCACTGCGTAACAAACAAATTTACAGACACAACAGACTAAATACCGAATCATCTGGGTGAAACAGGACCTCGCTTGGGCAACTAGAGAAATGGGACAAGGACAGGGCAGCGAGGTGTGCTGTTTCACATACGAAATATAGAAAGAGACAGTACTGTAATCGTTGAAATATCCCACTTCGAGATTTCTTTTACTTCTACTTGTTTCATACCTACCTGAATCAGAAAAGCACATTCTTGGAATGACAAAACACAAGAATAAAAGTCACACACGTAAATTCCATCACATTCTTGAAATAATGGTGTTTAATAGCACAAAAGCCGGTTCCGGTTATGCTGCGCCAAACACAAGATTAAAAGAGAAAATCACGTAAATTACATCACATTCTTGGAATAATGTCTGTCTGCGAACACGATAACTGAAAACACGAAACGAGCCGGAGATATGAAATTTGGTATTCAGTCTTTGAACCAAAATTGCAGATTTCTGCCAAAGTTTGGACAGGAATCGTGTACGGGAAGACAATCTAACTCTCCGTCTCGGTGCATGTAAGCTCTGCAACTCAAAATTTCAGCAAGTTAGATGAAATAAATTCGACATGTTGTTGTTGCACTAGTATTGTAGATATGAATCATATTTTATAACAAATCCGTCGAAGGGTGAAATGTCTGTCGGTCTGTCAATTCGTGGATATGGGTAAGTGATAACTCAAAGAAGCTACAAGTTGGGAAAATAAAATTCGCTATGTGATCTCTTCACCCAAACTGTAGATGTGCGCCAAGTTGTGGATCCAGTCGATCGAAGGAAAGGGCTTGAAATGCCCATCCTTCTTCACTATATTACGAAACACAAAACGCACCATATTGTGCACGTATACTCAAAAGTCAAGACGAGTGCGATGTCGCTGGTTTTATCCGCAAACCATACGCAATGTGTATATATCTATAAGCATTCCAGAATATGCCAGCGCCCAAATACTCCTCCAATATATGCCGCATTTCTCTCCCCAAAGCAGACGGGGGTGGA
>BGPR01004332.1:72630-112763 GCA_013235015.1 Araneus ventricosus | reverse complement strand
TATTCTTGACGAACTTTCACCATTTACGGCAGATCTTAATCGTATGAGAGTAAATTTGAAGGCGATGCTTCATTCCATCTGCTGATGTGTAAGAATAGTTCATTGCGTAGATTCCTAGTCCTTCCATTATCTTCAACGAACATCCAAATTCCTTTTCTACGAATGTTATTAATAAATTTTGCATAAGTTTTGTTCACAACTTTTCTCTCTGACCATGGTACAACAATAGTCGCATGTTTACTGACCGAGTAAATGACCAAATCAACTTTTATTTGTGAAGTCACAATTCGACTTCTGAATATTTTAGGTAGCCTTATATGCTTTTAGCATTTGCAGAATACTCCATTTACCACTTTTTAATTCCACTTCTTTATTTTCTAGACGAATTTTTAAAGTTTACAACGAATGTTATTCATGTAATTTAAGTAACTGCCTTTGTTAGTATAATTTATTGGATTCGTTCTATCTGGGAATGTAAAAAGAATATTTTATGGGAAATAGACCGAAAACTAAAACTTTCCGAAAACTAAAATCAGTACTGACGGCTGATAATTGTTGGTTCCTTGAAATTCTCGTTTTTGAACCTCTGATTTTAATAGACAATCGTCTGAAATTTCTTTGGTATCAAATAATCTATCTATCGCTAATCGTATAATTTCACGATTAGAAACAAATCAATTAAAACTAAATATTCATATCTGTTTAAACGCTTTTACTAAGTTCGAAATGTTTCATGTTTCTATGTCTGTATGGTTGGAATTTTGTGATAGAATTTTCCGCCACTTCTTAATGTATCAAATGAATTAGAAATCAGCTCTCAAAACCAAATTAAACGTGGAAAAAATGTTGCTTTTCTCCGATGAGATATTGAAAATTCTCACAAAGTAGCATTATTGTTTCTTTTAATAATCTCATAAACAAATAAGAAACGGTTTAAGTACAAAAAGAACATTTTTAAACTTCTAAAGAAGCATATTGAATTTGAAAAAACCTGCAAGTAATCCGTAGGTACAGTATACCTGCAAATAACGTTTTATATATAGCTGCAGTGTACCTGCAAATAACGTTTTCTTCGCAGATAGAGTCCCTGCAAATAATCACTTCCGTATTTTAAAAAGATTAATTTATCGATATTTTTAAATGATTTAAGTTATCGATAATTTTAAAAGATTTAATTTATCGATAATCTTAAAATATTTAATTTATCTACAATTTTAAAGGATTTAATCTATCGATAATTTTAAAAGATTTAATTTATCGACAATTTTAAATGATTTAATTTATCGATAATTTTAAAGGATTTAATTTATTTATAATTTTAAAGGATTTAATTTATCGATTTTTAAATCCATTTTTATTTAGAAGGAAACTTCGGTATTAAAGAGTTGACCTAATCCTTCTAATGTATATTGTAGCGATTTTTATCTCTAAACATTTGAGGAAATATCTCTCTAATATGTCACATTTCTATTATTTTACAACTGCATAAATAACAACGAGTGTGTTTTAAAAATTAATTATAAAAAGTATATATAACATCAAATCAAACAAAAGAAAAGAAATGAGGATATTTTTTATCAGAAGTGAGCATATCCATTTTTTTTCTAAAAGGCGTTTTTTACAATGTTCTTATCTTAATACCAACTATACGAGAGAGCAGTCTCATTTTGTCTCAAAATTTATTTTTCCTCTTTTCAAAAATACTTCAAGTTATTAATGCTTTAGTAGAAATAAAAATATTCACTTCCAAAACACAATTTTGTGAAATAGATACGTTCACTTTTGATAAGAATTCCTCAAATGATTATCATGCTTTGTCCAATTCAGTAAATCGGGTTGTTAGAAAACTTTTTCAAACACTGGAAGGTTAAAATCAGTGTCACGGCTTTGCAGTATTTGTTATATTTCAGACATCTAAACTACAATTTGATTACAATGAAAGTATTCTGATTCGGGCAATGTAGAGAAAAACCAGATATCGTTCGGAATACCGTATCTCGATGGCGTTCATTTACTATCATGGAGAACTGAAACAAAGAATATGAATTGAGAAGAAACTAAACATCTAATAAGAATGGCCAATTTTTGCTTCAGAATCCTTTACTTAAAGATGTACCTTTTCGCCTGTGGAGCTTGTTAGGATTGAGAATTTGGTTTTCATCAATAACTTACTAATTGTTGCTATTTATCCAGTGAACGTTAAAAAATTATATTATGTCTAGTCAAGAAAATGTAAGTGATGAGAAAGCAAATCTTGATCGAATGGAAGTCAAAAGCACCTACGTCTCCAGATAAACACCTAAAAATCTCGCAAACTAATATTCATTATCTAAAATACAAAGAAACGAAGAATAAAAAGAAGAGTTCGAAATTCCTACAAAAGGAATATTGCAATTGACAATGCCTGCAAAGAGTTTTTTTCACTGGTAGAGTACCTATAGATCTCCACTTCGATAAATTTTCTATTCAGAGAGTTTTTAACTATAGACTTTCCCTTTTCATTGGCATAAAGAATGAAATCTTCATTTCCCTACTAATATTCCAGAATATCTTCCAAATTTTTCCCTTTTGGCAATTAGTTTTCGAAAACAATTGCAATTAGTCTGCAATTTTCCTCGCCTCAAGATAATTATTTTTCATGTAATTGTTTCCGTTACTTAGTTATTCTGCTCTTTAATGTTTCTTGCCATCACGAATTTATTTAGGCTACTTTGTAAATAGTTCGTAATGCATTGCAGATAATTATGCAATAAAGCAAAGATAGGTTGTTAGAAACATAAACAAAGTTCATAGAGCTATTATGTTACTTAAGATGAAGCTACATAATAAGTCACTTTATATTTTAATGTACTTTCAATGAACCACGTGCAGAAAAGCTGAAAGTAAACTGACGCAAAAAGCTTATTCCTTATATTTACAAAGATGCAATAGATGCCCCAAATATTGAAAATGGACAGAATACACGAGCTATACACCATGTTCTCAATTTAACTATGCCTGAGCGTTTCAGACGTTAAGAGAATTTTGTGTATTATAATGTATGATATAAAAGTATTTTTTACATTAAAAGTATTAGATATGAAAGTATTTGCACCCTGAACAGATACATTAGTTAGCCTATAATAGTAGTTCAATGGTAATTTTTAGATCAAACTGTAATAAACTAGTCCTCAAAATTAAATGGAATAATAGATTTGATTCTTATTTTGCCCGAGGCAAGATGATTCAATTTCTGTTCATGCTAGATTGTTTTATTAATAGATATGGTGTGTAAAAATATTTCCTTGTTAAAATCGTTAGATGAATAGATTTTCGAAATGTAAAATTAGATTTAATATTCGCATTACTTTACCGATTAGTGTGTTTTTAAAAAATCCTAATTTAATTGAATTTTGGAAATATTTTCAGAAAATATGCTTATTAATATGCCAGTATGCAATTATTTTCAAAAGTATATAGAAGTGGAATAAACAGCCACTCTTTATAAAACCTGATATTTATTGTTATATACTCAATGACTTCTAAAATAAAATAAATTCATTAGGCCTTGCATCATCTCATGAATAAATTCATTAGACGTTGATCGTACTATTTTGTGAGTTTATTGTCGTCTATGCAAATTTATTTTTCTTGGTTATTCAATTTATCAAATATAGAATGATTTTTTCATTGTAAGGTGTATTTGGTGATCATTTATCTTGTATTTAAGAAAATATTTCACGTTATAATATCTGAAAAAATATTCCTACTCTTGAGCTTTATTGATACGAACAAATAATAATAAAAATACTAATTTTCTGAACACCAGCAATATAATATAAACTGAGCAATATTTTTGTAATAAACACAGGATTAGAAAATACAACACTTACGAGAGCCATTCCGTAAAAGAGGTTCAATGTTATACAAGATTTTTAAAATCTCCAAAGCTTCAGAAATAGAAACTTATATTTTCGACATTTACAATACAAACTCAATTTGCAACAATCGAAAATGGAAAAAAAAATATTTAATAAACTTTAAAAATAGAAACTTGATTCGGATAGCAAGAATTCCATGTAATCGAGTTTAAAAATGAATTTATATTTAGTCGCCTACTTAGGTTACGAAATGATTGATTATATCGAGCACATTCAGTGGACAATTTGGGAATCCTTCAGACTCTGAAATCACTGATTAAATTATGGAAATCATCAACATGAAAGAAACTGAGCACTTAGATTTATTCATTTTTTGATTAACATTTAGACATAATCATGAAGCCTTCTTTTCCTGAATACTCTTGTGAACCCGACTTAAAAAGTTTATTTAGACATATCAACTCATACTACTGTCCTACAGCCCCGAGAAAAAAACCCAGACACCAGACATGTGGATGACGGTCGTTATGGAAACGGGTTATTCCACTGCATTTTGGGGGTGAAGAAAAGGATCTTTATTTCATTTGGCGCAGATAGAATCGGCCGAAGTCTCATTTCCCTTTGTGCTTGTCTGATTTCCCTTTGAAAACGAATTCCTCGCCTCATGAAGTCCGCTTGGTTTGCCAAATGCTGAGCTTGGTTTTATATCCGTTTCCCTCCTTTTTTCGACTCGTCTACTTGCGGCAACCCTCTTCAGGGTTTTTCTCGTGGCTGTAGGAGAGTAGACTCCCACAGGTACAGCAAGAAAATTCTCAGTATTTTGTTATGCTGGATTATAACATTAACTCAACGCAAGTAGTGCTATCCCCGCCCAAAATATAATTCGTGAAAGTAGTCGATGTGTAAATGAATTTCCAAAAGATTCTTTACATAAAATGCAGCGTCAAAGTAAAACAATAATAATAAATGAAAACGGGTCAACAGTTTTCGGATTTTCCAGTTTCGCTGTTGGTAAGCAATCCGTTTTCCTCTTATCTTGGAAGCATGTCTCCTTATAGGTAGCCCTGATAGATCCGATCTACTGTCGAAAATAATACTATATTGGCAAATTATTAAAGCATTTTAAATGGACTTTAATATCTCCAAATGGAATTTTAAAATTTAACCTTCCTCTCTGTTGACAAAGTATTACACCGCAGGCCGATCTGGTATACCTGAAGTGTGTGTGTGGTTTTTAATAAATATTGGGTAGTGAAAGGGGCAAATCCAGGTGGGTATTGGGCTGCAGCTCCCTAGATCTAAACCAAAATTCTTGATTTTATTCAAAATCACAACAACTGTTTGTTATTAATTTTCATTTTAAAAAGTAATAATAAAATCGCGACAACATTGCTTTCTGGCTTGACAGGCTCGAAAATTTTCCTACTTTTCTAGTCATTCCACTCGTACTTGTAGAGTTGACGCGGTCGAAAACATTTTTTTGGCTAGTTATTTCACTGTATTTTTTTTAAAATTATCAAAAGTATTGTAGCGTTCTTTATGATTCTTATTGTCAGGTGAGGAGAATCTGTAAAGTTCAAGTGGTTTGGTTCATATAAATCATGAGGTTTGACATTCGTCACTACGATACAAAATTTTTATGACCTCAGCGCCCCCAGACCCGAATACTGGATTCGCCAATGGGTAGTGATTTCCACTGGATTTTAAATCCGAACGAAGCTTTACGGAGCGTGACTGTGCAACTTTACCGTAAGGTGAAGAAAATAAAGTAATTTTGAAATATATTTCTTCCTTTTACGATTTGGTCCAAACTTTGATACAAAATTATTATTTTACGTCTAAGATCACATACAAAATTTCACCTATCTCGTTCGTTGCGTTTGAGCGATCGTTTACTCACACATGGACAGATACACTAACATAATTATAAAATTATATTTTTAGGACTGAAATAAGTTTGAAACACCAGTTTCATTCGTATCATGAAAAGGAAAAGCAAACAGATTACAAATTGCAAATGTGAAGCGTTTTTGATATGAGGAAAGCAAATATATAACTAAGAAACCGTCTGTTTCGCCATCTAAACCAAAAAAACCATATTTACAAAGTATGATGAGGTGACTTCACTGCACAAACTAATCGAAACAGCCAATGCTGTGAGTCAAAGAAAACTTGAAATCTTACGAAAGAAGACACTAACTTTCAGGACAAACTTTGGAAAGTGTGGAGTGTTCATTTCTTCTCTGTAAAAGCAAACCGGGGGATGGGTGGTCACCGGAGAGATAGGAATTTTCACGGGGTTGGGAGGTGGGAGGGATGTTCAAACGAACCGGCGAAAGGTCTCTTTTCCACCGAAGATGTCAAAGGAAAACGTTTGCGTTATCGAAGATCAAAGCCCTCCGTCCTACGAAAGTGATATGGGAAAATTTCTACACAGAACTCTCTTCGTTTTCATCTCCGAGTGGGGATGAATATTAAATCAGAGAAACTCTCAGATAATCACACCTTTTCTATGAGCTGAAATGTTGGGAGCTGTTTCCATTCGAATGTTTAAGGGTAGAGTTTTTTCCATCTGGTTTCAAATGGACTGTTGAAAATAATTTGTTTCACTATTTTCATGTAGTGAACATGGTATGTGAGATAAATTTAAATTATAATCATGTAAAACTTAGACGTATTCTTATATATAATTTCCTTTTCGTCGAAATGATGAGATATTGTGTTGTTCATTAAGTATTAGAACGTAATGTTAAAATTCCATCTTTTGTTCATAAAGATTTAAAAGCTTGATAATTTGCTGTTTTGTTTCGATTTTTTTACTACCTTAGTTCATCCTCCATAAACGCATATAACTTTTAGTTATTTCAAGAAGTATTACTACTTCTTAGAATATATTGTTGTTATAAACACTATATTTTTCTGCTCAAAATTCGAAAGTATGTTGACGGAGGCTATACAGGGTGATTGTAAAAAACACTTTGCCGTGTAAGGTTTCCTTCCCGCGAGCAACGTTCCCATGAGAAAAAGAGTGCCGTCCCTTTTCATATTAGCGGTAAACAGCAGGACAGTTGCATCTGGACATCGCTAACGAGACGTGCGCAAAGAAATGGCTTCACACAGAGGGCCGCCACAATGCCGAGGAATCCATCACTGTCAGCGAACACATTAGAGGTACCCTTTGGTGTCATCCCTGAATAGGCCGGTGGTGGCGAAAACTCAAGAACCTTCCCATAATCGGGGTGGACGACTAGGAAGGTGAGCTGTTGGTCAACGAGAGTACCATTATCCAATGTAGGAGAAGGTAGGTGGAGCTTCACCACTTCACCCACCCCTTCAGGGGTGAATAAAAACTGGATGTTCGAGGGAAGGACGGCGGAGAGAGACGGATTAGGAGTCTCGAACAAGGTTTCAGGCTCCGGAGGACCGAAGAGAGCTGTGTGATGAGCGGATTGAAAGTCCCGACTGAATTCGGACTTTGGTAGGCAACCCCGAGGAATCGGCATCCCCGAACTCTCGGCTCATGAACTTGCGAGCACTCCTGGTAGTCCCGGGGTTCGGAATTGCATTGATAGGTGGGAGCTAACCATCCTGTGAATACAATTCTTTAGGGACTAATTGCCATGGAACTTTGACGTTCTAGAACTATGATGTTAATGATTACTTTGTAAATAATCATATTTAATCAAGACTTCTCTGCGAGAAGTGTCTATTAATTATTGCTGTATTAATAAAAGTACTTAGGTCAACCTAAGCTTGAATTTATTTGGTCACACCTAGGCCAAGACATTACAGCCTATATACGACCCACTAGTGAGCATACCGCTCGAGGGAACGGAATACAATTTTGAATGCCAATATTACAAAGTATGCGTTCAAGAATGATTTTCAAAACAATAGTCCATCTCTGCCGATATATGACCCTTAGCGAGCATATCGTTCGAAGGAACGGTATATAATTTTGAATGCAGGTATTGCAAAGTATGCGCTGAAGAATGATGTTCAAAACAATAGTCCAGCTCTGCCGATATATGACCCCCAGCAAACATATGTGGCGGCCTCTCGAACCTTTACATTTTTCACCTCTCACTTTGCCATGAGGCTGT
Source organism: Araneus ventricosus (assembly GCA_013235015.1). NCBI lineage: Eukaryota > Metazoa > Arthropoda > Arachnida > Araneae > Araneidae > Araneus > Araneus ventricosus. Next base: position 104,800 of record BGPR01004332.1, on the reverse strand, counting down.
AGGTGGAATTTTATTATTCCATTCAGGATGCTGAAAAGGAGCAGCTCTGCGCGCGCACTATCCATCCAAGTATATATAGGAGTGCCTTCTTCAGTTCCGCCAGACCAGACCAAGACCAAAACCGAGAGAGAGAGTGCCAGCAGCATAAGCCACCCCGCATCTTTGATATACAAGCCTCTGTGGTAATACAGATGACAGCCATCTTGTCTGAACAGAGTTGGAGCAATTTCAACTGATTTCCTTCATCTGAAGTTGCACGCGGCTTGTTGATCATCAGCTACTCGGATCTAAATGTACCAATGGTCCTTTTTGGCTTCTCACTGAATGAGTTCCTCTTCTCGCCCAAGTATACTTATGTGTACGGTAACTTTCTTGATACGAGATGTGTCTATCTGCAGATCCATTTTGACTTAAATATTTTTTAATGTTCTAACCGACAATTTCATGTTTGCACTGTGAAATAAATCCTTGTTTATAAATCTCTTGCCTGGAATATCACTTAGCAACTTTACTGATCTCAGTCATTAATGAAGTGGGGGTATTTTTGAGGCATCCTCTATCCCCTTCACATACCTTTCGAGGGAAAGGAATATAATCTTGAATGCAGGTATTACAAAGTAGGCGCTCAAGAATGATGTACAAAACAATAGTCCAGTTCTCCCAACTACGGCTAAAGTAAAAAAAACTTCAAAATTTTCAAATGGCAATAACCAATTTTTCACGGGAACGTGGTCCTCACAGTAAAAACTTAAGATGGAATTAGAACGGTATTTGTGCGCGAAAAATGACGGCAACCAATAAAAGACAGAAAAGCGGTAGTAAAGGACTATTTTTTCTACTTATTTGTCTCTGCTTGTTACTGTCATTTTTCGCGGTAAAAATAACATTCTAACTCCATTTTAAGATTTTTACTGAGAGTATCACGTTTCCGTGAAAGGATATAAGTGTTGCTATTTGAAAATTTCGAAATTTTGTTATTGCAACCGCAACTGAGAGAGCTGGACTACTGTTTGTCATATCATTTTTGACCTCATACAGTATAATGTTTGCTTTAGAAATTTTATTCCGTTCCCTGGAACGGTACGATCGCTTGGGGATCATATATCGGCAAAGTTTTTATAAACACCTTCTATTTAAATAAGTACGAATGAGATTTGTTTTCATTTTGATAAATTTTTAAAATTTTAGTAGATTAATTTATTGGTAATTAGAGTTTTCGTTCTATGAAGCAGTCGAGCCAAGAGCGATGCCCAAGAATTTAGAGATTTCTGTTGATCGTTGCCACCACATCAATGAACATCGAAAGAATGGGGTGTGGCATGAAAACCTCACAAAAAGGCATCAATCTTCGAAGTCGAGTATCTACTATTTGTTCAAGAAATATGAGATGTCGGAATACATCGAAAACAGGTGCGAGGGCGAGGATCAAAACCGAGACAATTGCAAGAGAAGACTCGATGCTTACAAGATTGACACAGAAAAAGAACGATATATCGGCAAGAGAGATCGCGGAAGACATGAAATTGAATGTATCAACTCTAACAATTTGCCTTAAAATCAAAACCTCAGGATTGATAGCTGCACTAGTCCAGAGAATGCATCCAGTTCGCCGTCACTGGTCATGGGACCTTCCCCAGCTACCTAACGAGATTCGGTCTCCATTCAACAGACTACTGCGTATGTGGGGAAATAGGAAATCCCCTACACTACGCAGCGATATGCCAACTAACTTCATATTATCTCCACAAGGAACCAAGCCCACAATTCACAGTCCATTGGTGGAAGAACGCCCTATCCAACAAACTAGTCCTCAAACACACCGTCATAGACTTCAACCTAGAAATAGACGCTTCCGAAGATTCACCTCCCGGAACCAGAAATTCGATGAATACCCACTCGAGCAGCAGACCACACTAGCTTAAGAACAGCATCCAGACAACGCCACATCTTCTTCCATAACTCATTTGGAAAATTCACAATTCAGATAACTGCCAACCCTGGAGTAGCAATTCTCAATTAATATCCCAGCAATCCTTAATTAAAAGTAACAGTACAGAACACAAAAACCTGTCCCACAATAGTCTTTGAGATGATTGCGACAATAATCATCAATGTAACAGGTTGTAATACACTATCTATTCTTCTTTATCGTCGCATCGAATAACACTAACAGCCCAGAATCATGGAGCTGCAACTGCATGACACAATGTAACTTGAGGTAACATTGAAAATATCTTTCACTGTACACATCAGATAACTACTCTTATATATATTCCCAGATAGCACGTAAGTTTGCAGCAAGTTTGATTTTGACTTGTCATGGCAAAATTTGACGCGTCAAACTTGAATCGAACTTGTAGTAAGTTCGATGTGACAAATAGCGCCACCTATTTGCAAATCAAACTTGCTGCAATTTTGCAAAACAAGCTTCCTGCAAAGATAGCACAATAAAGAGATAATTATCTTTGTCTCTGTTTTAAAAAACATCCGATTTTTAATAGCATCTCCTAGACCGTAATTCTTTTTTATTAGTTCAATAAATCAATGATAATATGGGAAAAAAATAACTTTTTTATAAAAAATTTTTTTGAAACATTTTCCATCTTTTTACTAAATATATCACTCTCACTTTAAAGAAAAATATATCGCCTTTTCCTTAATGTTGAAATTTTAACGTTTATAAACAAAATTAAATCTAAAAAACAGCCAATGTTTGTTGAAAAATAATAACTAGACATTTTGTCCCATTTTAAAGTAATTACTTTTGAACTCTAATTTCATAATTTATTTTACTAGCAAAACGTAGTTACTAGCGAAAATCGCTCTCTCTTTGACTTCAAATCATATTCTCTACTCATACTCAAGACCATACAACTCTTGAAAATGATCATGGAAAAGATCTTAGCCTTCGCAAAAGAGCATATTTGGAAGAATTCATAACTCTGGGATAGTGTTTTATGGTGAGGCGAAACCAAATATGGACTTTTCGGATCAAAAAGCGTAAAAGAGTGTTGCGAGGATCTGGTGAGGCGTTTAAACAGTTGAATATCGTACACAGAGGAAAACAGGGAGGCGGAAATGTGATGCTTTGGGGATGTTTTCCTCCAAATTGTTGGTGAAATTGTAATCATCAACAATAAAATGACTATAAGTATGTAGATTGATATCCTGTCTCAAAATCTGAAAAAAACCGCCATAAATTTCAGTGTGAGTCGACGGTATCTCTCAACGAGATAAAGACCCAAAACACACTTTACAGATTACCAAAGATTATTTCTCAGAGAACAGGATTAAGGATCAGGAAAGAACACCCAAAGCCTGGACCTTAATCCCATCTAAAATTTATGGTCAGTTTTAGATCAGAAATTATCTTTTGAAGAGAGAAAAAAATATATCAATTTTTTGAGAAGATCAAAGATGAATGGCGCAGTATCAACCAGGAGACAACGTAGAAACTGATTGATAGCCGGAATCAAAGACTAGAGGCAGTGATTGAGTCCATAAGAGGTCCAGATAAACATTAAATAATGATATTTAATTTTAAAAAATTGTTATGTTATTTTTTCGTTTTTAACCGTTCGAATAATTTTGTACAACACATAATTTAGAGATATATGAAAATGTTCCTATTCTGACGTATCCTGAAATAAAATTTGTGTTATTTGAAGCTTTTTCTAATGAATAAGATTGACTAAATAACAAAAATAATATTTTTGAGATATAAATAAATAAATTTATTATCTATAATAAAAAAATGTGAATTTTTCATTAACGTTCTTATAATTTTGAGCAACACTGTAGTTCATACTGCATCTATTATAAGTTAATGAGGAATATTTAATTGATTGCATTTTCGATTCGTTTAATTTGATGCAGAAAGAACTAATATTTTAGTTACTGTGTTGTTCGAAATGAGGCAGATCAATGATTTGTATTATGGATATTAGTCTGAATATTTCACATCCTTAGTTCGTTAAGTAGCAAAATTTGAATAAATGCTTTTTCAGGCAGATCCTACCCTTGTTCAGGCTGGGAGGGGACATCTAGTTTGGAGAGGATAGCGCATGCGTGGCACTTCTTTCTTTTGTTCGCTAAAATCGACAAAAATCATGGAAAGCATATTCGCCGGATTCATCTCGAATGTACTTTTCTTCATAAATTATCCGTATTTCTTACAAATTAGGACGTCCACTTTAAATATATTTGTATGAATTAAGTTTTAAGGTTCCTGAACGGAAATTTCATTAACAACTTATAGTGGCGAATCCAGGGGGGCTATCGGCCTACAGCCCCCCCCCCAGAGGCAAGCCAGAATTCTTGATATATTTAAAATCATTAAAACTGTTTTTTCTTAATTTCCCCTCTTTAAAAAAATAATAAAAACGTTTCAAAATTGCTTTCTGGCTTGTCAGGTTCGAACATTTTCCTATTTTTCTAGTCATTCCACTTGTACTTGTAGAGTTGACGCTGTCGAAAACATTTTTTGGCTAGTTATTTCACTGTATTTTTTTTAAATTATCAAAATTATTGTAGCATTCTTTATGATTCTTATTGTCAGGTGAGGAGAATCTGTAAAGTTAAAGAGTTTTGGTTTACTTTAGCCTTGAGGTTTGACATTCGTCACGACGATACAAAATTTTTATGACCTCCCAGACCCGAATCCTAGATTCGCCACTGACAACTTACAACCAAGAAGGAATCATCCGAAGTTCTTGCACTTAAATGAAGAAACCAGGACCAAACACAAAACAAAAAAATCCATTTAGATTTTCCACTTAGGTATGAAAATCTGAATATTTATTAATTACTTACATAAAACTTTTTATCCTGAATAATCTTTATTTATTCTACCAGATACGGGAGTTCCCAACAAAATGAAAAAAATCGATACACAATAAAAACTAGATTTTAGAATCTCAGACTCTTTCCGGCGATATATAATTTCAAAAAATGCTTCCGAGAGTTATAAAACACCCCTAATAACATCCAAAATTCAATATAAGGCTTCTTCTGCGCACTGCTCATACAAATTACTGCTTATCTACACTCTGACTAAGAAAACAAGCGACGTAAAATAAAACATGACGATGAAAACACTGATCCCTCTCAATGGGAGATTCCCTTTCATATTTTTTAACCCCCGATCTTAGCTTTACGATACGACGGAGAAACGACCCGCTCGTAAAATTAAATTTACTTTAGTAGACCCTATTTTGGAGTGGGAGGATCGTGGGTGAATGTGCGCCACCGGCCTAAGTCGGCACAGCTTCCACAACTTAGGCATAAGTCCCTTTATGAAGTGCGCTGGAACAGCATAAAACTTTCTTTTTTAAAGGCCCTGTATAATATAGGCTGTGTTTAGTAAAAAGGAATGGTTATGGATTTGTGTTTGGTTAGCTCGTTTTATGTCGTCTCCTGGCTATCAGAGATTTAAAAGTGATCTTGGCTGAATACCAAAGTGGTTGGCGAAGAAAAGTATGCTCAGACTGTCTTTACAAAGTACCATCCAGTGATTTAAGAGTATCTTACAGCTTTTAACGAATATTCATCAAAAATAACATTAAAGTATTTTCAGTTGTCAAAACGCGCTGTTTGGAATTCATATGTGATTCTAACATTCCATTCAATATTATGAATGCAATTCTCATCTTAGTTTACGATGTAATAACCGTAATATTTAAAGCAAATGGGAAATCATTGTGTGTCTTAGACATTCAAATTCTAGAATCATCGCTCTAAGATAGTTAGAATCTTGTTCAGAACGGATTTATTAAATTTACAATATAAGCTGCAACGAATTGTTTTCAGTCTAAAATAGCGAACTGATTACGGCTTTGCCACTGTTTATTTGTTTGTATTTGTTCTGAAAGCACAGACTGCACGTAATGTAAATGATTGTGATGGTTTATTTTTTCAAGGTTGAGGGTTCAGTTTTTCAAATTTTTTGGACGACTAAACTACTTTTTGTAAATAGCCAAAATAAAGCATATTTTTGATATTACAACGTCTAGTGTTTCAGTCTGATGTTACAAGGCAACTGCAATATAGGCAACTGTAAAATAGGCAACGGCCTGGGGACTTTGCTTTGGGAAGGGGGCAAAGCCTGCGTATTTTTTGCCATCATTTTAAAAGTATTTAATTTAGTGATTTCGTTTAATTTACAATAGTAGTGTTCTGGAACTTATTCAGAATACAAGCAAGTATCGCTTACATTTCAGAAAACTGTGCTCAGGAAAATAATTATTAATCTCGAATAATATTTATTCTCTTGTGTTCATTTGATCAACCATTAGTTAAACAAATTTTGTGCACAAAGAACTGTTTAAAAAAATAGTTTGCGAACATTCAGGGAAAAGGAACGTTTTAATAAATCATAACAGTGAAAAATTGCTCGAAATCGACGTGAAAAGTACTTCGATAAACCTAGTATTGTGCAATGCAAACAGTATAATTTGAAATTGCCAATTTCTAAAATTAAGTGTATAAACTTCTCTCATGCTGCTTTGAATAAGAAATGTGTTTCAACCATTGTCTTTGAATAACTACAAAATTTTCCCGTGCTTTTTCCTTAGATTTTACACCTTAGATGAGAGTAATTTTTAGAAAATAGGGGGGGGGGTCATTTAATTTTCTTGAGCAGTGTGTATTTAGATGTGTGTATACGTGCGTGCGTATATTAAAAATTAATTTAAGCTCTGAAGCAGCAACATTTGTCAAACTCGGTTATTTGTTCTGTATCAAAAGAATTCTGGAAAATGGGAAATGTCGCAATTGAAAACAAAGATTTCATTTCATAGTGCGGAACTGTTTCTTTTTTCGTAGACCAAGATAGTTATGGGCTCAATTTAATAAATTATGTTCATAAAAAAATACAGGTTTCAAATTAAAAGCTTATTTTAACTTGAACAAAAAAATATTACGAAATGATTCTTTTAAGAATGTTTCCGATCGCATCATTTTTTAAACTTACCAAAAATGATTTCAAATATCCATTAATTTCAAGCAAAATATTTTTTCTTGCAATGCTAAAGGAAAAACTTTCCTATCACTTAAAGGAAGAAAAAGCAGAAACCTTTTTACTTTCAAAGAAATAATGCTTTTAAGTGAATCACTGAAATGCTTAGATGCAAATCCTTTTTTCTGCTGCATTCAAATGATCCCTGTAAAGCATTACGCGAAATCCTTTTAATGTCCGTTGAAATCCAGCCCACTTCCTAATCCGACGAATACGACTTTATAAAGCGATGCATTAGAGAGTTGGTTTTCCTGCTCTCGAAAGAAGTGCAAGCGTATTGCACTTTCTTCTTCTTAAGACGACTTTTTTTCTTGTTTTATTTCTTCTTTTGAACCTATTACAAGTCGTCTTAAATATTTTACTTTCTACCTCATGATACGTCTTAGAAAAAACACGATCCTTTTTCTTTTCGTGTTTCTGTAAAGCGTATATCACACGGAAAGCTTATCGCGGTCTGTTTCCTTTAAACAATTTTAACTTACAATGAACAAGAATTTAAACAGTTGTAAACGTAAAAAAGAACGAATGAACATACAAGAAACAACAAGAAAACATAAAACATATAAGAAATATTTAATATATCATAATGATTTGAAGAGATTTCTCATTCTTGTAAAGGAAATCCATAAGATTTCGAATCCTAGCCACAGGAAAGAGTATTCAACATTACACTTTGCCACCATAGTTGTATAAAATATGTTGTAGATTTTGAAAGGTGACATGAACTTGTTAGGGGACACTACGTTGCGTAATTAATAGGTGTACCTTGTTCACCACAGCCGTAGATATCAGTCGACTTAAGAGAGAACCGATGGAGATAAGTTGGAAAGGGCCTATGCCCTGTTGCAAAATGAATTTTTGATCTTTACCATGGAATTGGTATAGTTTGAACTTTCGGTTGAATTTCTTTTATGCTCCGGTCGGTTTCTCCAGTGTCCCATTGAATTTGCCATTTTTTGTAAGAAATTTCACCAAGCCTCTTGTTGAGATAACTTCTTCTTGTTGGGATATATTTTTGCTGACTGTCAGAGGCTGTTTGTTTTGCAAGGATATCTGAAGCTTCCGCCGTTGTCTTTAGCCCATGCAGGAGTAATTGTAGTAGATTTATGCGAAATCTGTTGAAAGTCCGGCTCTATGGGAATCTTAAATAAAGATACTGAAAGAAGGCTGGACTTACTGTCTGACCAAATTTATTGAATTACTGGAGTTCCACAACAGCAAAGCAGGAACTGTTGTCATTTACAAACTACCCATCATCGGCCCATGCACCAATTGCCTCCGAAGAAAGTAGGCCCCGTCATTGGGTGTGGCCGAAACCACACTACCAGTACTATGCCCAACGAGGAAGCGAGACCCCTCTTACTTATCCGGCGTCTTCTCATGCGCGTACTCATCGTGGCCTCAGTGGGACTACTTCCAAATAATTATGAGCAAAGGGTGATCATAAAGCGTATTTTTCGTAATGTACCTTATTGTTATAATGCGCATTCATTATCGCGCACGAATTCAGCATTAAGATGACTAACCAGCATTTTCTCCAGTGTTGCATCACAGACAGAAACGCCCCAGCATACTTGATGTAATTTCAGACTCTGTGGGTGTAAGTCGGCTTTATAAAAGTTAGATACTGAGAACCCTTAGAGAATATACTTCAGATTGGAAAAAGGCTTGACAGGCTCGGATATGAAATTTAGCCTCGTCGCTTAACAGCGAACATATAAGGCATGAAAGCGGCATTTTCCAGAACCTTGTAGAATGTCATAAAACATTAGTTTGCATAGCTACAAAGTCCTAAGCTTCAACTGATGGAAAATCTGCATGTGGTAGACACACGTTTTCATTCTGTATTGTTGTGTTTTTCTGACTATTACGTACGATTGAATACAAAGCTCTTTACTTAAACTGCTTGAAGAATTGGATGGACTAGACATAATTCCGTCTGTACAATTTGTATGATCTGATGAAGAGAAATAAAATTACAAAGTTAATAAAATTTTAATTAATGCGAAATTATAGAAGACCTCTCATAATGTTTTCGTCTTCAACTCTTTTAACCCTATGAGCCCTATCCCCCCTCAAACCGTCCGTTCGACAGAAGTCGGACTCAGGTGGTTTCGGGTGAATTTTTTTAGGAAAAATATAGTTCCTTTCTTTGTTGACAATTGATCGGGCAACCATCGGGTAGACCTCCAGGAATTTCTGTAAAGAACGTGACGATTCCATTCTGTTTCTGTGAGCGAAAATTCACTCCAGGTTTAGAGGCAATGGAATTATCACTCTAGCCGGGTTCAGAGAGTTAATACGCTTGAAGTTTTTCAATAAATTATTGGTGACAGCCTATTAGCCTGGGTTTATTGAAAGCGAGGGTGAAATCTTCCGAGTATTAACGATGGCTGCCCATGCTTTTACTGTCAGAATTCTTCAAGATCATTTGCAAATGAATGCAATAAGCGATTCTAAAATCAAAATGCATATAGAATTTATAATCGCCCAGAAGAAGATACAGCAAACAAAATATGTGTTCTGCAACTGAATGCGATAGCAAATTGCAGAAGAGGCACGCTTAGTAACAAATATTACGTCTGAGTTCTTTTCACCCATTTGTAAATTTGTAATGCAGAACAAAATCACATACTTTAATGGTTCTTCCTCACATTATTAGTTGACCAGTCGAAGTTCAACAAGATAATTTAAATTATAAGTCGTTCAATACCAAGCTAAAATTTACAGAAAGAAAAATGAAATGTTTACAATTGAAACAATGATAGCGAACTTTTGGTGCTCTTTGGAGGTATTTCATGAAGAATTTAAAAATAGCTCAATGTGATCAAGATTTTTACTTTTTTATTTTATTTAGAAGGTAAATGTAAATGAGGTAATTAATAAAATCTAATTAAGGTTTGCAATTTTATAAACGTATAGAAGATAAAGTAAGTTAAAAGTTCTAAGATAAATAAAGAATCTTTTTATCAGATCTCTGTATTCTTTTTAAATTTATTGTTTCTTTTCTTCAGTATTTATTCCTCCATGTTTTGAGAAGCTTACTGCCAAATTATGACGTTCTACTGAAAACTGGGGTTTAGTCTATCTAAACGGAAGTAGTTTAATCATCGGATATACATAATTAGAAACTAATTTTCAAAACTCACTGTGCTCAGTGGTGTTTCTTCAAGATTCAACTCCAAAAAGTAATTCAAATACAGTGAAATATATTTGAGAGAAGTTTTTTTCCTTATATATGCAAAGTAATGTTTGGAAGAAACAAAAGGAAAATATAATTTTTCTTCTTGATTTTTTCTTTGTTTTTCAATAAAACATTTTATTTAATAAATTATTACTTATTGACTGATATTTGCAATTTCCTAACACATTTATTCACTAGCATTCACAGTTATATAAATCTTGTACCCAATATATCTATTTGTATTGTCTATTTTCATCGTCTTCCATTATAAATTGTCGGACTAAACTAAAGAATAAAATATCTTTATAATATTCTAGCTGACAGGAATGAGAGATTTCAGCAGAAATAAAAAAAAGTTCGGAAGTGATTTCGAGAGCACAAAGGACAGGAAATTCGGATGAGCGGAACACTTTGTTGACCAATGACGCATCGCTGATCGTTCACCACGTGACGCAGGCATGGCCTCTTGGCAAATAGGAGCCCTCTAATTAAACCCGAAGAATCCTGACTCAAGTGGAGCGAGAAGGAATGCCAGATATTTTGGGAACGTCACCTTGGGACGGAGGAACTATTGGATGGATTATTGAAATTAAAGGAACGACAAAGGGAGAAGTAAGATGCGATTAAAGTGGAGAAAATATCCCAATAATAAAGCTGGGAGAAAGGAATTTGTCCGCTCCTTTGAGCTGATTAAAAGGTGGAAGATCGCTTCTGTGTTAGAAATTCAGGTATTTTCCTTCACTGGAAAACAAGGTATAGAGAGAAATTTATTAAGGAAAAGTTCCTTAATTTGAATTTTGATTCATTAAATCACCAGGTTAGGCGGACTCCAAGTTTTGTTATTAAATAGTGTTGTTTATGTTTGTTAGAATTATAAGGTTAAGAAAACACTGGAAGATAAGATAAGAAAAAATCGTAACAACAAATCTGTTTTTATTTTTCTACCTCTTAAACGTAAAAACAAGTATTAAAAATGAACCAATACCATTCAAAGAAAGCCATAAAACGAAGATAAACTCAGAGGGGAATCGAAAAAAAACTCCATCAAGGAATCCATTCTAGTCCATTTTTTCAAGGGCTAAGGACTTTATTCGAAATTGATTGAAAATAATAATTGGGAAATTTTTCAGTAAGAAGATTGCATTACGCCAAATATAACTGCTCTTAGCCCGAAATTTTCCAACAAAAGACAAAGGAGATCTGTACACCAAAAAGCATTATTTCAAAAGAAAGAATAAAACCAAACACCAAGTGAAAAAAACCTGAATAACCGAAAACCGGTTATTTCAAAAACCTGTTATTTTGAGTGGTTATAACCGCCATGTTAAATCGGCGGTGAAAAAAACATGAATAACTGAAATCCGGTTATTTCAAAAACCTGTTATTTTGAGTGGTTATAACCGCCATGTTAAACCGGCGGCGAAAAAACCTGAATAACCGAAAACCGGTTATTTCAAAAACCTGTTATTTTGAGTGGTTATAACCGCCATGTTAAACCGGCGGTGAAAAAAACCTGAATAACCGAAAACTAGTTATTTTCACAATAATCGCCATCCCTACTTCTTCAGCGTACTGTATTTTAAAGTATATAATTTCTAAAGCAGGATCAATTCGCGTTACTTCACAATCACATGAGAAACGTTACTATGCATGCTAACTGACTCCTAACACCATGTAAGCCTATTCATTTGGAATATTACTGGTTTTTTTAACTCCAGCTGTCTAAATGCTCACTTATATGGATTTTTATTATTTGCAAAGACTTATAAGCTGTTTTATGAAGAGCTTTATCTGTCTTTAAAAAAGCTTCTTTGTTACAAGAATAATCGCATTTAAATGAGATGAACATTTTCTATTTTGACTAGTTATTGTGACGAATATTTCATTTTTTTCTGGAAGTACTCATAATATTAGCTGAAAAAATTGCACATCTCAGAAATCTAGAGTTTTCAAGAAATATAATATTTTCATTAGTGCAGATGATTCTATAAAAATTGATAAAAAATTCATATCAAGGTTGATGGAAAAAAAGAACCAGAATTCACTAAAAGCTCTTTTATTTTTTTAAAAGCTGTTGTTTCACCAGTATCCACTAAACGCTGTATTATGTTTCTCAATACAAGTTTGGCTGAAACCTGAAAAAACTTTTTATTTTGAAAATAATTCTTTTTATAAAGTGAATAAGGTTGAAACAAAAGGACTTCATTTTCAGCTGATAATGACGGTGTCTTAGTGCGAAGCTAATGATACATTTTAAAATAATAAAATACGTTTCTTCTACAATCCTATTGTCCACAGAGCAGAAAAACTTCAACATTCCATTAACACATGCAAGTGAGTGTAATTAAATGTGAAAGAAGAGAGCAAACGGCAAAAAATTACTATTTTTAAGCCGAGCAACTATAATAAAGAGCATTTTTTCTTTTTAAAATATGTTGCTTCTCCTAGTAAGAGTTATATCCTTTCTTTAAAATATGTTGCTTCGCCTAGTAAGAGTTATATCCTTTCTTTAAATATGTTGCTGCGCCTAGTAAGAGTTATATCCTTTCTTTAAAATATGTTGCTTCTCCTAGTAAGAGTTATATCCTATCCTTTGCGTGAATCCATATGCAGCCGCTAAAGAGAATGAAATAAAAGGCCAAATAATTAAAACAACATTAAGAGGACAAATAAACTAGTTGGTGGAATAAAAGGGAAATCCTGCTTTGATTAAAAAGTGAAAATTAAAGGCCAAAATTAATTTTAAAACACTTCCCTTTCTCTTCATGAAAAGTTCCGCGAATTCGTCAGGAGTGTCAGCCCTTTTGTTCCTGGAGAAGGCAGCATTTTTACGATTGCTGCAGTTTACGATAGACACCAAATAGGAGAAAACGTCGTAAAATTATAAGATTTTAGTTTTCCCATTCCTCCCTTCTCGTGTTAAACAACTGATCGATTTTTATTTGGACGATAAACACCAGCGATAAAGTCACTTATACTCAAGTTGTAAAACTCTCCACACGCCACTTCCTTCCTTCACCGCTTTGCATTCTTGATGAACTTTCACCATTTATGGCAGGTCTTAATCGTATGAGCAGGCTACATTTGAAGCCATTGTTTCGTTTGATCTGCTGACGTGTAAGAATAATTTCGAAAACACCTTGTCCTTGCTTACGATGAGTAACCCAATTCCTTTTCCAATAGTGCTTTTGCAGAATTCAATCATAACTTCTCTGTTCGACCATGGTACAACAACATAATGTCGCTGCTTTATTGATCGAATAAGTAAGACTTTTGGCGCTTTATATTCCTGACAAACTTTCACTATTTACGGCAAATCTTATTCGCGTAAGAGGATCGAATATGGCGATGTTGCAAGTCACTAGCTTCGTTCTATCCGATGATGTGTAAGAAATGTTTATAGAGAAGACATCCAACCTTGCACGAACTTCAAAGATTTTTTTTTCTTTCTGGGGTTAGAACTTATTGGCTCCGTGGAATTCTTCTATAACTTCTTCTACTTGCCTATAACACTATACTGCAATATCGCAAATTTCTTAATTTAAGAACTGATGAAAAGAAACCCCCTTCTCAACATATATCTGTAATTACATACATTTAAGTTGCCATTTTATTGCGTTTAATTGTTGCAAAATGCTTTAAAAGCCAACCTAACTCCTTTTATATTCTTGACGAATTTTCAAAATTAAGTGCAATTTTTTATTGTAAGAAAAGACTATATTTGGCATTATCGGCTTTTGGGTTCAGTCAATCAAGTATTATTCGAAAATATCTCAATAGAAATAATCGTGTCTCTTGCACAGAATTCAATGACGGGAATTTTACACAACCGCAGAATTCAGAATTAGGTATCTAAAGTGGACCTGAATTTTTGTAATAGGTACACAAAACATTTATTTACATATTATAAACAAATGATTCATATTTTTGTTACCAATAACCATAGACTCTACAGTGTTTCCAATTTCAACTTCTCCAGTATAGAAGCTAAATCTTCTTCAAACTATAAAAAATATTTACTTATACTATAAAAGCTTAACTTTTTTTTAAGAGTACAAATCCACTGTCATCTAACGGTTCCTATTGCCGAACTGAGTTGTCTTTGGTCCGAGTTGAGACTTCCATTTCTGGGATTTTTGATGAATCATCTATGTTCCTAACTGTATCGGCTGCAAAATGAATAATTCGTGGTAGATCGCTATTGGGACTTATAACAATAATCTTCGCCTAAAGATGTGGGGCACAGTTCACATCTTGAAGTCTGAAATATTCCGCCAAAATTTTTCTCTTCAATAAAAAGAGGAACATGCACATATGTTACTTTCTATTTTTGTCTTAAGCCTGTCAAACATGACCTGTTTATTACACACGCCCACACAACGCAACATTACAGCCCCACACAACGCAAATCCAGTCACTCCGATCCCTGACCCTCCGACTTCCTCGGTGAACCACACACCCCAAGTCACCCCCAACACACACCTCTTCCTGCGAGTGGTAATTTATGGCCTGGCAATACAAATGTAGCAATGGAGATCCGAAACGGTTAAGATGGGCAATCAAGAGAAGAGAAAGCTATTACATTTGGCCCAAAGAGCTGTTTTCCCTCACCCATTCTAGTCAATAGATTAGGCAGGTCATTCACGGAATACTCCTAGGTTTGCTTTGAGACACCTTGTTTGAGAAGGTTCAATCCCAGACTGACTCCCACGCACTTTTCCACTCCCCAACGCTCTCCACAAACACACGGGTTATTTATTACCGCCTCGAAGAATCAGTGTTCACTTTTTTATGGCCTTCTATTCCATATTCCATTTGGAAATCAAATTCGTTTGAATTCCATCAGCTCAATCTATCTGCACCAATTTTCATCGGGGTTTCCCAGTGACGAAAGGTTTTGCGTTCCCGTGTTCCAAAAATCGTGGAGTTCAACAGCGGTGAATGACCCTCTTTACATATTGTTACAAAAATCGTTCCGTGGGTGTATGGTGTAAACAGTTCAACACGTAGGGTAATAGAGAATGAAGGGTTATTCACAAATGTGCAGGAAAACACGTAGCACAGGTACAGGAACAATAGATCTTGCACAGATTAGCAACGTAAACAGACAACACTTCACAGGTAATAACAGATCAGCACTTTGAGATTTAGAAACACAAACAGTCAGGAAATCACTAATAACGGCAATAACAGCACTTTAAATGGTACTTTTCCGTTAGCTGGGAGCAATTATCGCCAATTGTGAACCAAACGCGAACCAAGTCGACAAGCGGAGCGATTTGGAGCAAATATCGCCAAGTGAACCAAACGCGAGCCAAGTCGCCTAGCGAAGCGATTTTCCGTCAGCCGGGCGCAAATGTCGCCAATTGTGACCAGCCAAGAACGAAGCGATTTTAAGTTAGCCGGGCGCAAATGTCGCCAAGAGAATGGTTGTAAGAAATTTGGCGGAATTCTACATTATTTGGCGATTTTTCGCTTGCGCCCGGTTAACGGAAAAGTACCCTTTCAATAGCTCTCAGCTCACCAGCTTTCTAACTCGCATTGCAGACGAAACTCCAAAGTCATCCCCGTCGATCAACACTCCCCACTCTGATCCAAGCGCGATCCTTAAATACTCTCCCCGACAGGCGTGAAGTCACATAGAGTTTTCTCGTACATTCAAGTGCATTTTCCCTCCTAATAGAGATATCGAGAAAAAGGTCGCGTTTTCTGGAATTATCGATTTGTCGCCAAGTTCGTCACCCTGGCAAGGGGTCCAGGCCCGGCCATCCCATACTTACTCCTGTAAAACTCTCTTCCCAAACATAAGACTAGTCAGGCAGGAAAGCGACATTACATTTTTGCAACAATATTCAATTTTCCGTCCCTCACCGATCCAATTCGGTATCGGCTTTTCACTATGAAGGAAGGTAAACAGTCTACCGATTGTAATCGTAAACGACTGACGGAGAAAGAAGTGCAGCAAAGGAGGATGCGTGTTACTAGCAAGTTGAAGGAAACAACGCACAATCCTCCCCATTCGACTAGTTCTTTACAGAACTGTTACAGAAGAATGGGGAAGGCACCCCCTTCCAGGACCAGTCCCCAGCCATGCAGGCATGAAGGCAAACTATGATATATTCCCTATAATTTCATTTTAATACCTCAGTTTCTCCTTCCCTGTTTCGATGATTGTCTGTATAAATTACGAGTCTCTGACGGATGAAGGAGTGAATAAATGAGGATAACGTGTAATAACTTTAAAATTCCCTTCTTGGAGCAGAAAACTAACTAAATTTTTCTCGACTATTTTTATTCATGGGTAGATGGGAATTTAATTAATTAATTTAATTTCAAACACTTATTCACCGGTGGTTCAGAGCAAAGAGCTCGTCCACTCCGCTTAACAAAAGCATCGTTGGCGGTTTTGAAGTAAAGCCTTGAAATTCGTGCGACATGCAGGAGTAGGGAATGTCGAGCATTAAGAATAGCTTTTAGTGCAAAAGAGTTCAAAATATTTTAAATAAAAAATGACAAACATCTTCAAATTTTATTCATTACAAATACAATATATAATATGATTATAATTAATTTCAATAAGCCATAATGCAGTTCTTGAAATTAACAGCTGAAAACTAAAATTATTGCACGCTGAAGAAAATATTTCGAATTTTAAACTATTTTAACTTCCTAAAATATTCATAAGCATAATAATATTATGTCACTGCTTTTAGTCTTCTCATTTTTGACAAGATTGTATAAACAACCTGCTTTACAGAATGAAAAGAAAATAAAAGGAAAAGAGTAAACAAAAAGTAATTATAACAGTTAAGAGTTATTTTCTCTTAACTGTTATAATGTCTGTTATGATTCTAGTAATTATGTTTCCAAACACATCTAACACTAATTATGCAGTTTTAAAATAAGAGAATTATGATAACATTAATAAAATCATTCCGAAAAATATATTGTTTATAATTCCAAGAAATCGCACAATAAAAAGAATAATGTTTATGTCGATAGTTTTCCTTCTAGAGAAATGGGCGCATGAAATCAATAAATGGAATAGAATTTAAAAAATAGGCTTTTCATTTTCTTTGCCATAAAGAATGGATGTTTATTTCTAGATATTTTCCACTACATATTTCAAATTTTTTTCGTGTTAGAATAAAATCTAGTTCCTTTCATCCTGCAATATTCCTCGCATCATGGTACTATGTATTTATTTCCTAAATTTAATCATTCTTCATTTTTCCAGTTTTATCATTATGCATTTATTCAGGATACTTAGTAAATACAGAGGGTATTTACACATTTTTAGAACGATTTTGAAAAAGAATTTTCGAAAAGCATATGTTTTGGAATAAACACTTGCGGCAACAGCTTATTATTTGAAATAGAAATATTGTCAGCTACTTTTAAATTTATTCTTCTTTCAAATGTAAACAATCTGGGGATTGAATGATATGTTTTTGTATTTTCCGAAGAGAAATATTCCTATTACATAATAAAAAAATCGTTTTGAAATGCCCGGTACTTAAATTTCTAAGTGCAAAATAAGCAACATTATTAATCGGTAAGGGAAAATCCATCAATCATTAATTCTACATGGAAAGAAGACTCCAAAAGAATACCCGGCAAAGGTACGTACTGTTTAAAACATTTCTAAAGTGAAATCTTTGGTGACAAGAGAAAATTCGCCGACGCAGAAATCGATTGCAAAGTCTTTAAATACATCTGTAGCAACAATAAACAAAATAATAAACCAATATTTACAACATAAAAAACTCTGAAAAACATAATGTTCACGATCTTTTGCCGAAGCATATAGCTCAAAGCAGAACAGTTTGTAAAACCCTATATGAAAACTATTTAATAGCAGATAAATGAAAAAAACATTGTGACCCTTGATGAAGCATGCATTTGCCTAAATGAATGCAACAAAAATAGGTTTATTTACTGTCGAAAATGAAGAGAAAAAAATGAACAAACCTGTTTCTATCAACGCAGAGAAAGTTTCAGTAAGGGGTTAATGATTGTCGCAGGTTTTCTCCTACAATGGGAAATTAAAAATAAGAAGAGTGGAAAAAATGTTAAAATCAACTTATCGGACTACCAAGAGAAAATTTTACGTCCGATATTTACAGAAGAAATTCCATTTCTTCATCCCAATGACTTCCCCCCAAGAGTGAAACTTCATCAAGACAATGCTACAAGTCATACTTCGAAAACAACGTCTGCATTCCTTGAAAAAATGAAGACTGACGCAATTATTGCATACATACCTATTCAACATATTCCTGCGAAGTCCCCTGACATTTCACCTATGAACTATTGTGCCTTTAGTTTGTTGAAAAGCTCTCTTTCTGAGCGTAAACCCACCAGGATTGATGGACTCTGGAAAGTAGTAGCAGAGGAATGGAAATCATTACCCCTGGAAAATTTAAGAAAAGCCATTCTATCATGGAAATTATGACGCAGACTTATAGTCCAGAGAAATGGCTATCAGATCGGACATTTAATAAATAGCCTTTACTTTTTAAATATTTATTAAACGGCCCCAAATTCGTTCGAAAAATTTGTAAACACCCTCTGTAGTTTAGTAGCCATTGCTATACACATTATTAGAAAATAAATTAAAGCCCGGATGTTATAAATAGATCAGCATGTATGATAGTTAAGACGATGTAATGAGGTAGTTAATATTCTAATAGAATTTCTATAACATTATTAGAAAGAAATTGATGATTCAATACAGAAACATTTATTGTTATAACAAAATAAAGGAAAGTTATATTCTCTGAATACAAAAATAGTCAATTTTGTTAAAAAAATCCAATGTATATTCATTATTATTTATCATTTCACACACTGTATCGAAATTCCAAAATTCATTGTAAAGGGGGTGCAGGGGACTGTTTAGAGCCTTCTAGAAGACTGAGAAGCTTTCCTTATATACAAGGTGATTCAGAAGACTAGAAAAAATTTAAAACTCAATGATTAGCATACTCGTGACGATTGAAAGATGCCGTTTGCACAAAATTGAATGAAAATATAACCACATATTGTTTTGTCACGAGTATCAACTCATTGGTAACATAGTTTCACCAGAAACTATAAGATGGTTCTGCGATTTGTGAATTGTTCAGTTTCATAAGATAAGATATCGAGTGGAGTATTGGCCCTTAAATATTCACTATCGCCCTCCTCCGACGAGAACATCTTCCAGACGAAGAAACTTCGAAAATCACGCTTCCATCCCTATACCAACAGGAATGGGACAAATCCACAAATTTATTTCTGAAGAGTAAATACTAAATTTCACCCAACTAGGAAGTAAAGTATTAGAGTTAATACTTTTGAATGATAGAAGTCAGTCTCTCTGTTCATGGATTTCATCCAATATTTTATACTCGAAGATTTGTGACCGTCTAAGACGCGCTTTCCCACAATTTCTCAGAACTAATTGTCAGTGCTTAAGAAATGAAAAAAGCATTAAAAACAGAAATGATGATCAATTGACACTAACTATTGTTTAGCAAAATATATAAATATTCAATAGAAAAATTAAGTACGAAAAACAAAACATTTTTAACAAAACCGAAAATAAAGATCTCAGAGAACTGTCTTTGTCCCGCCCTCCATTCTATAAATTCCTCAATTACCAACCTTCATTTCCTTGCAGTTGGATCTCTTCTATCAATATTGTTTACCAACAATAATTGGACGCTTTCTCTTTCAAATATAAGGTAAATTCACTTCCCCTCTCGAAAACCGCTCCGAATTCTAAGACACCCCTGTTCCCCAGCTACGAATTCTACGAAAAGAAAGCTCTCCCCTGTTCCCTTCAGGGCGAGCCACTTTTGACACGTGGCCACGCCTACAATCATGGAGCGTTAAAGGAATCCTGACGGTGTTTATATTATAGATAGATCTACAGCTTTGGAGTTAAAATCAAGAAAAAAGGAATCCCCCTGCAACTCTTAAATGTTGAGTTATCATGTTCACATTTATGGATAGGCACACTTACACCATTTCAAAAATGAGAATTTATAACTCAAGGAGGTCTGAAACATCGAATTCATGAAAATATCGATGTCGAATTGTCCATCCATTACAGTTCATTCACTATGTATAAATCGTAAACCAGAAAGAGAAAAGAAAACACATGAAAGAATTGCGACAGCAGCAAAAACTTTTTCTGTCTGGAAGGCAAACATATAAATAAAATAACATATATTTCACCATACAAAACAACAAAGATGTATTTACAAAGAATGAGAAAGAAACTTCAATGAGAAAACCGACCATAAGAGCCCACTATCTTCGTCAAAGAGTGCATTCGAGCTTTTGAAACTAGAAGCAACCTCATGGGCAAACTTCTGAAAGTGTAGTGTGGTAATTTCTAGGAAAAAGGGAGGGGAGGAAGAGAGGGTATTCAAAGGAGCCGCCAAAGGATATCTTTTCCTGCGACGACGTCAAAGTTAAAACGTTTGCGCTCTCGAAGATCAAAGCCCGCCATCCGACGTAGGTAATGTGAGACCATTTCTGCAGAGGCTCTCTTCGTTTCTATCTAGGCGAGAGGAAGAAAACTAAGTCAGAGAAATTCTCAGATAATCGCATCCTTTCCCTCAGCTGAGGTGCTGGAAGATGTTTCATTGTGGAGATGTATGGACGCATTTTTCTTCATCTGGTTTCAGAAGATTGTTCAAAGAAGATTAAATTTTTCAGTATTTTCACGAAATTCAAGTGAATATGTCGGATGAATTTAAATTATATCCCCTTTGGCGGAAAGTATTCTGTAAAATACAGTGTTAATATTTGTTGAAATAATAAAATAGCGTTTGTTTACTTTGGTACTAAAAATGATGTATTGAGTTTCTAAGATATTTTAAGATAGGAGTTGCATTCAGTAAGTAACTAAAGTTCTCACAAACAAGAATTTTCCAAATCCAACACCACGTTATGTACAATGAGTGAAATATTTGTATAAGCTTCGTGTATAGTTCTAAATATGTTAAATTCCTCCTATTCTGATGCCTAGAGAGAATTCTACCTTTATAGGCAGAAGAATTAAGGTAGATATTTTTATTTTAGAAATGATTTAATTTTATTTCACAGTCATCATTTTTAAAAATTCTGCTTACTCCCATAGAAGTCGTTTTAAATTTCTTTCTGCATTTTCTTATTATAGCACAACGACATGATGTTCACAAAGATCAGAGTTTGAGTAGTTAGCAGGAGCCTATAAGTTCAATTCCTTTGTTGACAAATAATGTTAAAAATTTAATTTTTCCATTTCTTAAATCATATTTCTTGTTTCCGAGCTATTGATTTGTTCTGCACAATTACTGTTCTCGGTAAATTTGCATGCAATATTTGATTCCAACGAAGATAATGTAATAAGTGATTTTAAAATAAGAACTGATTTAAATGACAATATCTACATCTCTGTGTCATATAAAATATGATATTTCATGCAAGATATCTGTAAATTCTCTCAATAAAAAATAATATCCATACAAACAATAATACCCACGGAACAAAGGGTCTGTATTAATCCATAATGTTAAAAACACAACATCCCGAACTGATCATCTGCTCAGATGACTTTAACGATTAATGTTCCGAAACAATCACGGCACACTGCTGCAAAAAGTTTCAAAGCAGAAATCAAGAGCGGTTCTATTCAAAGTGGTGATGAGTTACTCTGGTAACCCATCGTATTTCTACACCCTGCTAGATTATCAAAACAGAATCATGTGTTAATTGACGTATCACTATAATTGAATATCACTATTTTAATCGACATTAGACCATTCCAATCGCCGCGCCGTTTCGAAGAAGATTCGTCAATCTACTGACGGCGGTTGCTCGAAACGACCGTGGATTGGTTTGAAAAAAAAATTAGAACTTCGTGATTCGTTCGTATTTAAATGGAAAAAGAATGCAAATTTTTTGTTTGAAATGTTAGGATCCCAATAATATTTCACTAAATATGATTAATAGAACCACGGGACCGAATAAAAATTTTCACTTGGTTATTTTTTCAGCAATACATTATTTGAATCTAACAATGAATTTATATAAAATATAATTCTTTGTGTCATTTGAAGCATTTTTCGAATTCAAGTGTATGCCTATCTCCAACGATTCAGAAATTAACTATTGGGCCACTATTAATGTAGACACCCTTTACATGATTAATTCTAAACTAGAATTAGTTTTTAACAGGACTGCGTTTCAGTCTGCCCTAAACCATAACTAAATTTCTCAACAGAAATTAGTTAACTTCCAGTTTTCTGAACTTAATGGTGAACTCCATTTAGCAGTTATATGCTGCGGTTTACACATTTAGGTAAATGCATATAAATATATATTTCTGTCTAGAAAAATGTTTCCTTTTCCGAATTGTTCACAATTCATATTACCAGATACGACATTCAGCAGCAACAAAGAAAATGTTCATACTCAATGATAATTAGATTTTGGAATCTTAAACTTTCTTTCTGGTGATATATATTCTTGAAAATACTTCCGAGAGTTATAAAACACCACTAATAACATCCACTGAAAACTGAATATAAATTCTCTTCCGTGCCTTGCTCATAAAAATTACTGCTGATCTCCATCCTGTCTATGGAAACAAGCGCAGTAAAATGAAAAATGGAAGACAAAACACGGATACCTCTCAATGGGAGATTCCCTTTCATATTTTCTAATCCCCGATCTTCGCTTTATGATCCTGCGAGAAAACGACCCGCTCGTAAAGTTAAATATACTTTAGGAGACCCTATTTTGGAGCGGAAGGATTGTGGGTGAGGAAGCCCGCCGAACTAAGTCGGCACAAATTTCCCATCTTAGGCACAAGTCCCATTATGGAGTGCTCTGGCAGAACATAAAACATTCTTTTTCTATAGGTTCTCTCTAATGCAACTGTATTTAGTAAAAAGGACATGCTATGATTGCTTCTTATGCTTCTTATATAGTTATCTTTATGTATTCTCCTGGAGATCAGAGAATGAAAAGTGTTCTTGGCTCATTATCGAAGTGGTCGGCGAGGAGAAGTATTCTCATGATTTCGTTAAAATGCTCCAGCAAGCTGTTTAAGATAGTACCGACTTATAACTATCCACTCTGACAGTTGTCGACAGTCGTTTGCTGTTGTTTCAGGCTGAGCTGACTGCTTCTATTTCTTTTAAGATATATGGTTTTAAATATATTAGTTTTGTAAACAAGGTCTAATTTAAGTCCATAACAGTAGCACGTATTAAAGCCACAAAACAGCGAAATTTTTTTTCAGCTGTATTAAAATAACAGTGGGGAACAAACTTTTCCTGCAATTATACAAGCACTTGCTCTTAGCTGATTCGTGAATGCAGATTTCAGATCTGAAGTTAGTGTTTCTTTGTAAGTTCTAGACTTTCTACAAAATGCAATTTTTAGATTATTTTTCTGAATTTATAATTTTATAAATAACATATTTTCATAAATAATATAAATTCGTGTCTATTAGTAAAAAACTCACTTTTGTTGAATAATTAGACCTCTGCAGACAAGAATTTGATCTGAAAGTTTTACAGTTGATGACTTTATGTGGGTAATTTCGTTTATTCCTCTACGAATAGTCCGCCATCATACATTTATCTCAGTGGCTTAGTTACAGCTCTTCCATCCTGTTGAGAACTTGATAAAAGTTCACTTCCCCTTCATCACTAATACCACGACCGAGATTCTTGTAAAATTGATCAAGGTGACTAAATAGGAAATTTAGTTTTACACTCACGTTGCAGCCAAGTTCACAAAATTCCAACAGTGTTTTGGTAACCAGAATCTCGTAGTTATCTGCCATTTTTCTGTCAGAACATTTTGTAGAACTATTTTCAAAGATAATCACGCTGACTTCTTCTTTTTATTTATGTCCCTGACAAATTCACGATAACGCATCTACGAATTTGAGGTTTGTTTTGATCTTCATGCAAGACGAAACAGGAAAAGAAGAAACTTAATATTGAAAAGATTCACCTTCATCATTCAATGCCTTCATTCAAAAACTGCTTCATCAAGAGATTCTTGAGGTGAAGTGGAGAAATAAAGATCATCTATTGGCTGACAATTGGGTCACTCTAAATTTTTGGCATGCCTCCTCTCGGAGTTAAATGGATTAGGTCGCTATTTGAGAGTTCAGTGTTTTTCGTGAACTCAGCGTTCCTAAATGCAAAAATAGCATGGAAATTTTGAGAATTATTTTTGTTGGTCAAGAATTATGTAAGCAAATTTAAGTCTACACAAAGGATCCAGATAGTATTTCAGGAAGTTAATTATCATTTTAATATCGCCAAGTGCTTCTCGCATAAACACTTAATGGCCAACTAGCACCGTTTCATACAGATTACTATTATGCGATAGTACACGTTTTAGACTGATCTTAATGCGATTCAAAATAATCGCCACTCTGCTAGATTATAAATAACACGCAATTTTTGGAAGCGACATGGGGATCGTGGCAGTAAACAAATTGCTTGTCTTCTCCAAAGAATTCCAGAAAGCTCTGATACATTTTCGGCAAAAAACTTTTGAAGTAGATTCAAATAGATTTTTTTCACGTAGCTAATATCTCAGCTGCTTCTTTGGAGATGTCCAAGTCACACAGCAGGTCATTAAATTCTGATTGACCTAATTGTTGAAGAGAAGATAACTTCTCGCTATCAGTTTTGGAGTTTTGACGCGTGAAAATCATTTCTTCTGGAAGATTAATATGATAAACATCTTAATTTTCTTGATAATGTTCACCCAATTCGTCTTCAGATGATCCAAAACAATCAATCACTGGAATTGGGGGTTGTTAAGAGTGTGGAATCGTCTTAAAACGGATGGAATACCAATATATTACAACCTGTGCCGATTTTTTTGTCGATGCCCTCTGTGTTGATCAGAAAAAGTTGGAGATTAAATACTTGATCTATGCATTATCGGCAAACCAGGGCAATTCTGAAATAAAACCTTTTCGTTTCCCTTTTATCCATTCACGAAGCATTTCTTCGCAATTGTGTCACACAATATGAGGAGTTCATTTCTGAGCTTCGACCAAAATAGGAATTGTTTTTAAACACGTTTCACTTGCGGTGAAATAATGAGCCTTCGACGAATATGTACCATATACATAACAAAAGCATTGGTTCTATTGAATCATATACTTCAGACAGACATCAATTAGATCTGAAACGAACTACACGAAATTCGCATGTCTACCGAGTTGAAAACTGACACCGAATGCAATACTAAAGCAAGTTTGTCAATTCCTTATAGAATCTTCATCTGACATGTATCTTGGTTGTTTTCCTGTCTTAACGCGCTACATGTTTGATAAGTGGAGACGTCTAATAACTAGTAGTGTAACCGACTAGGCTAGCGTGATTCGTTATTCGATAGCAGGAGGAACTTTTGTTACATTATATAATACCACACTATGTGAAAACTACAGCTTGTAGAGAGAAATGAGCTTTCAGATTTGAAATCAGAGACAAGAAAATGTCTTAAATCAGTCAAAATATTCCGTTCAACAGGAAAATGAAGAAAAATAATTGCTTCCAGCGTAATTTTTGAGTTTGGAAAATTCTTCAAACTGTTACACATTTTGAAACAAAATATATATATTTCTTTTTAATTTTAAAGCTGTGTCTTTTTTCTTTCATTTTCATCTGAGACAGCCTTCTGTTCATTTACTAAGTAAAAAAAACGTTGAAAAAAGGAATTCAGCTTATAATATAAGAGTATACTTGAAATTCATCCGAAAAAATATAAAATGTTTCTTTCAAATGTATCATTTTTGAAAGTTATCAAAAGTGCCTCCGAATATCCATTAATTTCTAGAAAATGTACTTTCCTTCCCTGCTCTACCGGAAACATTGCAAGCAAAAACAAGAAGACAGAAAGAATTTTTTTTCGAAGAAGTAAATGATTTTAAGTGAGACATTGAAATCTTTGGAAGCAAATAATTTTTTCTGCCGCCTTCAAATCAGCCCTGTGAAGCATTAAGCGAAATCCTTTGAATGACCGACGAATATAACCCACCCCTTAATCCGACAAATACGCCTTTCTAATGCGATGCATTAGCGAGTTGGCTATCTTGCCATTAAAAGAAGTGACGCTGCATCGTATTTTCTTCTACTTCAGACGGCCTTTTTTGCGATTACAATGCGTCTTAAAAGGTTTTATCTTCTACCTCATGATACTTCTGCTCAGAAAAATGTGGCTCTTTTTTTCTTTTTCTTTCTTCTGCAGCAGTTTCTTCCACCAACGAATGCAACGTGGGCGTTAATATGGATCCTTCTGTCAAACTCCCTTGATATCGACTTCGAAGTTTTGGATTGATTTGTGAGATGTGACAGATTTGTAATTGTATTCTAGAGCATTGAAATATTTAAAGAATTCATTAATCATAAAAAATTTTAGAAACGTGTAAAGTCAAACGGCTACTTAACTCTAAGACAATATATTATGAGGTACCTACACTCTAGAATACTGTCAGAAAGAGTAGTTTGATTGAAAAATTGGAAATTGTTTTTCCGTTTCTGTAGCTGTTGGGAAATACCTCATTTTATTGTACATGCCATCATTCATCTCATCAAATCCAAATTCTTCTCGAACCTTTTTATAGATGGGTAGATCAAAATTTAATTGGCTAATTTAGTGCAGTTATGCAACTGAAGGTCCATTGACTAGAGCTCGTGAACTCCGCTTAACAATAACATCGTTGGCAGTTTTGACGTGAAGCCTTCAAATTTTTGCGGCGTAGAGGGTCGAGAAGGTCGAACATTAAGAATGGTGTTTAGAGCAATAGATTGCAAAATATTTTAAATATGAAATTACAAACATATTTAAATTTTATTTTTGATTAATTTAATGATTCAATATTTTTCAAAGTCCTACTCTTGTCATGTTCATGGTGTAATCGGTTGTTTCCCCCAAATTTTAGCTTATATATAGATGAAAAAATTTTAGATGAAAAATGCTATAATTTGATGAGCGTAAGAAGATTCGGCACAAAGACTTGGGGGTAATATTAAAACATGTGTTTATATTGGCTAGGAAAATGAGATATTCGGTAAAATTAAAAATCGGTCCGAGATGCATTTTAACTCAACGAATCTCTTTCTCATATAGATTTATGTTAGAAGATTTTAGAGGAGGATAATTTCTTGAATGGGTATTTCGTTTACAAAATATTATTTCCGCGAAATTTTTTTCTGCAAATAAAATATATAATATGATTATTAATAATTTCAATACGACTAAATGCAGTTGATCAAATTAAGAGCTGAAAATATAAATTATTTCACTCTAAATAAATTATTTCGAATTTTAAACTATTTCAACTTCCCGAAATATTCATGAACATAATAATATTGTGGCACTGCTTTTAGTTTTCATGTTTTCGACAAGATTGTTAAACAACAATCTTTACAGAACGAAAAGAAAAATAAAAGAAAAAAAGATAACTTTTAATAAAGAAATATTTTCCCTTAACCGTCATGTCTGTTATGATTCTAGTTATTATGTTCCCAAACACATCTAATACTAATTATGCAGTTTTAAAATAAGAGAATATAATAGAAAAATAAAATAAAAAGATTACTCCGAAAAATATATTGTTTTCAATTCCAAGAAATTGCACAATAAAAAGATTAATGTTTGTCTATAGCTTTCCTTCTAAAGAAATGGGAGCATGAAATCAGTAGTAGGAATATGATTTAAAACATAGGCTTTTCATTTTCTTTCCCATAAAGAATAGATGTTTATATCTGGATATTTTCCACTATATATTTCAAATTTTTTCGTGTTTGACTATAATATTTTCTTTTGCATCTTTCAATATTCCTCGCATCATGATATGTGATTATTTCCTAAATTTAATTATCCTTTATTTTTCATTTTCTAACATTTTGCATTATTCAGACTACTTTCAAATAGTTTATTAGCCATTGCTATACACATTATTAGGAAATAAATTAAAGCACAGATGAAATAAATAGATCAGCATGTATGATGGTTAAGTCGATGAAATGAGGTAGTTAATTTCTATAACATTTTGCTTCATGAGCAATAGTTAGAAAGGAACTTATTCAATACAGATTTTATAAAATATAACTCCTTAATTTTATAAAGAATAAGTCTAATAGATGGCCTAAACTGTTAGAAAATTTAAAATAAAACGAAAGCAACATGAATCTATAGAATTATCATTAGAGTAAGGAGTTTTTTGAAAAAAATTGAGTGAGAATTCCTCTTCATCAGCTATTGGAAGATAAAATCATTCTTCTGCTGAACCACCCATGAATTTACGTATTCTTATTTTATTCTTCTTTAGAAAGAATATGAAATGAGAATGAGAGAATCGAGCTGAAGTTTGATTCTTGTTAGTTTAGGGGCAAGAGCAAATCCTATTGAACTGCTAGTATGATAGTTATGCTAACTTGAGAGCACATGGTATAAATCGATTCCACAGCATCTGTACCACCCTTAAGAAAAGGATTAATATATTTGAAAAGTGTTAATAATTATATGTTGTAATTTTGGGGCATTGGGTTTAATGCAGTTAACTGCGAATGGCTTATTGAAATAGTTTTAAAAATTTTAGAATTTTCTTCTACGTGTTAATTCTTTATTATCGTCCTGTTTTTCATATTGCGTAAATGTTAAATATTATTTTCAAAATTTAATCGTGAAAAAAAAAATAGCATAGATTTTATTTATGGGAAAATACCCTATTGATTGATGTATTATTGCAATGTTTTTTTGGTAATGTTGTGTTTGGAAATTATTTTAAATTTCATATGGAAAATATCAAGGTAAATGTTAATGGTAATTGAAATTTGGAAAATTGAATAGGAAACTGAATTTCTTTATCTTTAAAGTTCTTTTCCTAGTTCTATTATGATAATGATGAGATGAAATTTGTAACGAGTATTCTATGTTGTATGCTATGAAGTATTTATATATATATTGGAATTTTTAAAATTATGAATGTAATGTAACACACAAAGTTGTTTAAATGGAAAAACGTGCTCTTGGTAACTGTCATCAACTTTCAACCGTGTGCTTATTGCAGGACTTTGAAATCTTAATGTATACTGTTATTTCGCATAAAGAAATTAACGTGTTGTAAGATTGGATAAAGAGATTGAATTACCCAACCCAAAGTATAAGTTCTACTGTGGAAAGCCGTGGCACTGTTGTCATGGAAGTAGAATTGAAATGCTAAAAGCAAATATGTGGAATCATTAATCTTATCTCAATTGCTTAATAAATCTTATATGGACAACAACAGTCATGACAACATTCGTGCTTTGAATTGTCAAAACAGTACGTTTTATAGATGCCTTGGCTGGTGAAAGATTTGACCGAAAATCTTGGAGAAAGCCAAACTCAATATAATCTATGTGGTTTTAGCCATAAGAATTTCGCCTCATCTCCAAAATGTACCTGCATAAATGATACTATGTATTAAGGAAAATTCTGCAAAATGTTCTCGATGTTTCGGATCTAATAATTAATTTATTGCCTCCAAATGACTAATTGTCAGGTTTCATATTCGGTCAACTAAAAATATTGTTTCCATGAAATTTAGTAGTAACAATTAAAATCAGGGAGTGGATGAGAAATAGGGGAGCACGACGACATGAGAAAAAGGCAGAAAATATAGAAAACTTTATTGTTATTACAAACTAAAGGAAAGTTTCTGAATATAAAAATAGCCCATTTTGTTAAATAAAAGTATTTTGATCCTTGTTTATCATTTCAAACATTATATCAAAATTCCAAAGCTCTTTGCGAAGGGGGTGCAGGGGACTGTTTAGAGACTTCTAGAAGATTGAGCAGTTTTCCCTGTATACAGGATGATTCAAAAGTCAAGAAGAAATTTAAATTCAATAATTACCATAAGAGTGCAGATTGAAATATGCAGTTTGCACAGAATGGATGAAAATATAACCAGATATTATTGTGTCACGAATAATTAACTCATTGGTAATATATTTTAAATTGAAACTATATGATAGTTCTGCGGTTTGTGAATTGTTGCGCTTCATAAGATAAGATATCGAGTGGAGTATAGGCTCTTAAATATTCAGTATCGTCCTCCACTGACGATAACATCCGCCAGACGAAGAAACTTCGAAAATCACGCTTCCATCCCTATACCATCAGAAATGGAAAAAATCTAGAAATTTATCCCTAAAGAGTAAATACCAAATTTCACGCATATAGGAAGTAAAGTATACGAGTTAATGCGTTCGAACAAGAATGGTACATTACAGTCTTTCTGCTGACGGATGTTATCCAATGATTTATGCAGACCTGTAGTATTGTAATTAAAATCACAAATACGATTTTTCCCATGTAGCTATTTTAAATTTTGAGCTATCAAGTACACATGCATGGATAGGCACACAGACACAGTTCCAAAAATGAGAATTCATAACTCAAGGTTGTATGAAACAACGAATTCATGAAATTTTCGAGGTCCAACTATAACAGTACTTTCTTTTTTTATAGATCGTAAGCCAGAAGAAAAAAGAAAACACATGCAAGAATTGCGACAGCTATAGAATCTTTTTCTGTCTGAAAAGTAAACATATAAATAAAAGAACATACATTCCACCAATGCTGTTCTTACAAAGAACAAGAAAACAACTTCACTGGGAAAACCGAACATAATAGCCCACTATCTTCATCAAAGAGTGTTTTTTTCTTTGTTCTATGATAGTTTCATCCAACAATGAATGAAACGTGTGTTTTAATATGGATCCTTCTGTCAGTCTGCCGCGACATAGTCATTCCAGTTATGGCGGGATTTGTGAGAAGTGACAGCTTTGTGTTAATCTTCGAGAGCATAGAAAGATTTAAAGGATAGATTAATAGGAAAAATGAATGTTTAAAGACATGATAATGTTAATTCAATGAAAGTTGAATGAATCCAATATCATGGCATTCCTCAAGGATCTTCTTTTTCTTCTATTACAGCTAATCTTTTCCTTCATTATTTTGAAAAGATTTATTTAATTTTTCATTCTCAGGCTTTCAGATTTGTCGATGATCTTAATGTTTTTAATCATGGAACATTTAATAATACGCGACAAAATATTTATCCTTCAGCCTTGCTTCTTAAACAAACAGTAATCAGTTTGAAGCGGATTTTTTAGACCTGGATATTAGACATGTTGCTAAAAACTTTTGTAACGATACATATGGATTTAAATTTTAATATCAATCGACTTTCCTATTGGTTTTCTAATATTTCTATTAACATTTATAGAAACACAATTCTCGCTCAATTTTCTCGTATTAAGTCTATTTGTTCAAATGAAAATTCAAAATCGAGACAATCAAACCTTTTGTTTGATCAACTTTTTAAAAATGATATTCCCGAAAACTTCGTGCGACGATATCTCAAACAGTGAATTAGAGGAACTTTCTCCTTTTTTTCCTTTTTTCCTCTGTTTGGCAACAGCAATAATTGGTTTGGCGACATTTCCTCGTTCTTCTTACAGTGTCATAGCTTATTCCTGGCGGGGGTAAGCCGTTTTCTTTTTTTCTCTTTTATTGTTTTATGAATATTACTGTATTATTTTTACTCTAGGTCTTATGTATTCGGATTTTTTGCTTTCGATGTTTTAAATCATCTTCATTGTATTTGTCTTTTATAAGATAATTTTCCATTTTTAATTGTCTTGTGCTTTTTGAGGGGATAGCGACAAATTTTTACGGTTTTCGTATGTCGTTAGTAGAAAAAAGCACTTATTAATATATACCATAGGCAAGCTTTGCTTCCTGACGAGCAGCTCGCCATGATATTTTTCAATTTATTAAAATTTTTGTCTTCTTTCTTTGTCCTTTGTTTCTTGTATGTTTTCGAATTTTTGTCTTTTGTTTCTTGTTTGTTTTGATATATATATATATATATATATATATATATATATATATATATATAT
>BGPR01004332.1:41918-55990 GCA_013235015.1 Araneus ventricosus | reverse complement strand
CATTACTTTGCCATATTACTCAGTGTGATTTTCATTTTCTGCACTTTCTGTGCAAAATTATTCATTTAATTCATGCATTTTCAATTAAATTCATATATGTGATTAGGTATATAAATAATTTTTACAATACTTTGTCATATTATTCAGTGTGATTATCACTGTTATCCATTTGTATGTTTAGTGTAATGAGCTCAATCAGAAGTGGCCAATGTTCTTAATTGGGAACATTAAAAAACATATATAGAAATATTTACTAATATTTTAATGATCGATATCTTTAAACTAAAGGATTAGGAGGAGAAATATGCAAAAAAGTAATTAAAAATTAATCTGTATCTGAATTCGGTCTGAAAACGTTTAATTTAAAACGAGTTTCGGCTTTTCCACAAGCTTCAACTAGGTAGTTACTCCGATGCGTAGCCTTTAAGTCAATACAGTTTATTTTTGTCACATAAGTATTTTTATATGCCATTAATTCAAAATTCAAACTGTTTTTCAATACTTATTTTGACGAAAATTCAGGACTTCTTCTTATCGAAATTTCAATTTCAAATATCTGAAAGCATAAACAGGCTATTTTTTCCTTCAAAAAACTCTTTCAAAGCATTTCACTCAAGAACTTTTTCTGTCATTAGAAAGTTCCTTTGATCTAGATATGCAAATATTTCAAATATTTGCTGAGAGAAAAATAGTTTACTTTAACTAACTGTTGAAATGAATATTTGCAATTTTTTTTTCAAAGAACAAATAATATTGGTTTAAGTCTTGCATATATGTGAAGTCTAATGGTTTGAAGAAGAAAAAAATGCTTGCTGTAACAAAATATGCTAAATATTTTCCATTCTTTTACGAGTAAGTTCTCGTATTATATTAGAAAAAAAATATTTAGCATTCACATCTGCATAAATGGGAAAAAATACCATTTACTAAAAGCTTCTAAATTTGCTATTGTGTTTTTCAGCTGCAGTTTTATGCAAACATGAAAGCAATTTTTTTTAGAAAAAGACTCGAGAAAATTGTTAAGTAAATAACAGTAGAGAAAGAAGAGACTGATGTTAAAAGTGATAATAACTGTTTCTTTGAGATAGGCAGACGAAACTTTTTCTGAAATAATAAATACACTTCTTAAGAGCGTCAAACAAAAACAAAGATTAAAATTCCATTAAGAATGCGTAATTAAATGTGAAATAAGAGACTAAACCGAGAAAAAGTACTATTTTTGCACGCGGAACCTATAAAAAGAACACTTTTGCTTTTAAAACTTCTCGCATCTCTTATTTAGCCCTAATCGATACGATGCACTAGAGAGAATGGTATAGAAGGTCAGGTGCATAAAAGAGCTTTAAAATGATAAAACATAAAGTAGCGGTCGGAAAGAGAACGGGAAATTCCGTCATGATTAAAAAGTGAAAAATTAAAATCTTAAATTCTAAAACCTTCCCCTCCCACGTCATGAAAAGTTCCTGGAATCAGTCAGGAAGTCAGCTCTTTTGTTTCCGGAGAAGGCAGCATTTTTACGGTTTCTCCAGTTTACGATCGAAGCCGAATAGGTAAAAACGCCGTAAAGTTATGAGGTTTTAGTTTTCTGATTCCTCTCCTTCGGTGTTAAACAACGGATCTATTTTTATTTGGACCTTAAACACCAGCGATAACGCCACTTACACTCCAGGTGTAAAACACTCCACATACCACTTACATCTGTCTCCGTTTTATATTCCTGACGAACATTCATCATTTACGGCAGATCTTAATCGTATGAAAAGATTAAATTTGACACCGTTGCTCCTTTCGATCTGAAGTTATGTAAAAATAATTGAGTACGATGAATGCCTGGTCCTTGCATAAACTTCAACGAATGTCCAAATGCCTTGCCTACGGATGGCATTAAATTGTTTTGCAGAATTCAGTTCAACGCATGTCCAAATTTCTTGTCTACTGACGGCATTAAATTGTTTCGCAGAATATAGTTCAACGAATGTCCAAATTTCTTTTCTACGGATGGCATTAAATTGTTTTGCAGAATTCAGTTCAACGAATGTCCAAATTTCTTTTCTACGGATGGCATTAAATTGTTTTGCAGAATTCAGTTCAACGAATGTCCAAATTTCTTTTCTACGGATGGTATTAAATTGTTTTGCAGAATTTAGCCGCAATTCTCCCGTTTGAACATGGTACAACAATAGAATTTCACAATTTTTTCGATCGAACAAGAGACCGAGCGTTTGTTCCATATGTGAACAAACAATTCGTTTCTGTTACAATTCTGTCTGACAAATCTTATTCTTATGAGAGGATTGAATTTGACGTTCCTGAGAGACACAAGCATCCTTCTATCCTATGGTGTGAAACATTAGTTCATGACGAAGGTAGTCCTTGCATAATTTTCCATGAGAAAGATGTTTTCTTTCCACTAATGGAATTTATTGTCTTTGTAGAATTCATAGAAAAGTTTTCCGACTTGTTCATAGTAATGTACAATAAAATCACAGGTTACCTGATAGAATATCTGGCCAAAGGAAATCTCCTCGGTCAACTGAGGATTCAACTTTAATGTGTTTCAGGCTACAGTTTTTTGCAATTTATGGCAGCAATATGCTTCTTAGGACACATTTAGATTTTCCTGTCTTATATTTTTGACATTCTTTGCTTATTTAGACAGCATTTATTTAGCAATTAAAGCAATATTTTTCTTGAAAGAGGACAGCATTTTCCATATCGGCTTTCATTTCATTCCATCAGGTAATTTCAAGAATATTTCATTAGATATAATTTTATCTCTTGTATAAAATGCATTATACCAATTCTAATCATTATGCATCATTAGAATTCAGAAGCAGGTATACAAAGTGGACGCGGTATTTCAAAATTTCAAAAAACCAATTAATAAATATCACATAAAAAGTTGCATTCTTGTTACCGACAGCTATTCAAACCAAAGTATCCGAACGTTTTGATATAAAAACCCACTAAAGTGAAACAACTTTAAGGGGAGTCGGTACCCCCTATACCGCTAATGTTAAATTGGCCATTTTTAGGTACCTTTTTCTCACAATGTATAATAGATACATGTTTGAAATTTTTTATACAGTTTAAGTTCACATTTATCTTTATACTGAGCGGATTTCTTACATTAGTATAGCTTGGTTTTTTTTTTTTAATTTTAACTGTATGTCACGATGAATTTGTCAAATTGCCGTTTTCTTACACGCAATCAGCAATATTAAGAAATATTTTTGAAATAATAGAACCAAATCCGCTCAGTATGTACTTTCATATGAAGATAATATGTGGTAAAAATTTCAAAAGCCTACATGCAATAGAATTTGAGAAAAAGGTACACGCAGTTTCAAAAATGTCATTTTGAGATAATTCAAGTTAAAGGTAAAAACATTGCCTCATCAAAATATCTCAACATAATAGCATGCAATCTATACTTTTTATAAAACCTTTTCCTTTCATCTTTCTCCTATATACATTTTTTATTCCTCCTACCCATTAATTGCTGAGAAAAGGCATATTTTGGCCTTAAAACCTTACCTCCATACGACAACGTTGCGTTTACTTTTTATTAATTATACTACAGATACCAATTCTCATTCATAAATTCTACCGATACAAGTTTTTCTACAGATTAAGTATACATTTACATCTATACTGAAGTGGCATTTTACAGAAACACAAATTTGGGGGGGGGGGTTAATGCATTTTTCAAAAACTTTCGATTTTTGAAACGAGATCAGTGCAAATCCAAAATATATGTATAATATCACAAAACTTTCACTTCATTATATGCATTTACATGTATAGAATATGTGGTGAAAATTTCAAGTGTGTGTATAGGATAGTTTTTAAGAAACATTTACATTCAGTTTCGAAAACGGTCACTGTGCATTTTTCAAATACTGACGTACTCCAACACGAGATATACATATATTTCTGATTTTTGTCTAATATCACAAAAATTTTACTTCAGTATATACATTCATATGTATAAAATATGTGGTGAAAATCTCAAGTGTGTGTATAAAGTAGTTTTTTAAAAAACAGCTACAAACAGTTTCGAGAACAGTTACGGTGCATTTTTCAAAAATGAGTTCAATATAAATCAGATATCCTATATGTAAAATATAAGAAAAAATTTCACTTCAGTGTATACATTTATATGTATAGAATATTGTATACATTCATATGTATAGAATATTGTATATATTCATATGTATAATATAGAATATGTGGTGAAAATTTCAATTGTGTGTATAAGGTAGTTTTTAAGAAAAATGTACATTCAGTTTCGAAAACGGTTACTGTACATTTTTCAAAAACTGACGTACTCCAACGCGAGATATACATATATTTCTGATTTTTGTTTAATATCACAAAAATTTCACTTCAGTATACACATTCATATGTATAGAATATGTAGTGAAAATCTCAAGTGTGTGTAAGGTAGTTTTTTAAAAACAGTTACACGCAGTTTCGAGAACGCTCACTGTGCGTTTTGCAAAAATTATGGTTTTTTACACACAATTAAAATTTTCACCACATATTCTATACATATGAATGTATACAATATCCTATACATATGAATGTATACACTGAAGTGATTTTTTTTTAATAATTTACATATAGGATATATGATTTATATTGACATCATTTTTGAAAAATGCACCGTGATTGTTCTCGAAACTACTTGTAGCTGTTTTTAAAAAAAAACTACATTATACACACACTTGAGATTTTCACCACATATTTTAGACATATGAATGCATATACTGAAGTAAAATTTTTGTGATATTAGACAAAAATCAGAAATATATGTATATCTCGTGTTGGAGTACATCAGTTTTTGAAAAATGCACAGTGACAGTTTTCGAAACTGAATGTATATATTTCTTAAAAACTATCTTATACACAAGATGAATAAAATCAGAATTATATTAGAATATCATAAACATTTCACTTCAGTATATATTTATATGTTTACAATATATGATAAAAAATTCCAGTTTGTGTATTATATATAGGTAGATTTTAAGAAAAAGGTACTTACATGCAGGTTTCTTTTGCACAATCGGTGAACACATCTAGTACATGAAAATCAGTTTATCTGACACAAAGTCAAAGATTTTATTCCTTTGTTTAAAAAAATCCTTTTAATTATGTTATATTCTGTTATATTATAACATATTGTATTATTATTTTGTTGCTATTATAATCTTTAGAAGGATTTGAAGTGTAAACACAGACCAGACAGAACACAAAACGAAAGAAAAACTTGTTACTCATTGTATGAAACGTGCTTTTGAACCGGTGAAGAAATCAAAATAAACCACGCCAAACATGCGAACACAATTACAGTTAAACTGCTGCTCGCTCGCAGTGAAATAATAAATAAAATATTGTAAGGCTTTGCAGATGCAGCCTTGGGTTAAAAGTCCAATGTTTACGTTTTTATGTCTCAAAGTGGGCGTGGCGCGGCACTTAAATGGATGTTTACATTTTTATAAGTTTATTTTAATTAACTTCTAATATGAGCAGGACCAAAAGATTTACATCGTTGGAAAGGTCTTGAAATGGAGAATTCAAATATATAAAAATTAGAAAATCGAATTTTTGAAAGTTATAGGGTACTGACTCCCCTTAAAAATATTTTTCTCTCGGTTCTTTTATTTTGTCAGAACCCACATCCACCGAACTACAACGGATAATG
Organism: Araneus ventricosus; assembly: GCA_013235015.1. Lineage (NCBI taxonomy): Eukaryota > Metazoa > Arthropoda > Arachnida > Araneae > Araneidae > Araneus > Araneus ventricosus. The sequence continues at coordinate 50,280 of BGPR01004332.1, read as the reverse complement.
TTCCCCAATCTAGTGGCACTACAATTAATATCTAATTAAATGGATCGATTGACTTTTATTTACAATTCTAAACATTATGCATCCGTAGAATTCAGCAGCAGGTATCCAAAGTGGACGCGGAATTGAAAATTTCAAAAAATCAATTAATAAATATCACCTAAAAAGTTACATTTTTGTTATCGACAGCTATTCAAACCAAATTCTCCGGACTTTTTGATATAAAAACTTACTGAAGTGAAACAACTTAAAATTTTTTTTTCTCTCAGTTCTTTTATTTTGTTAGAACTCACATCCACCGAACTCCAACGGATAATGTTCTCCAATCCGGTGGCGCTACTCGTATGGAAGTAATATCTAATTAAATGGATCGATTAACTTTTAATTACGTTCTGAAAATACAATAATAGTGTATTTCAATGAAAATACAAAAAAAAATGTGGGAAATTTCGAAAATCCAGCATATCAGGAAATGAATGAAAATTCTATCGTTACAAACTTGAAACAAACATAATTAAATATATGTGTGCAAAAGCAATGTAATAAAGCTTTTCTTTAACTGTTATTGTGCCTTTTATGTGTCCTGTAATTATGTTTTGAAACACACACATCGTAATTGCGCAGTTTCAAAACAAGATAAGTATCGCTAAATTAAAAAAATATACTATTCTAGATATGAAACTTATTATTTTTAGTTTCAAAATATCGTGAGATGAAAAAAACAATGCATTTTATTTTATCAAGAACTTTTCTTTTTAAAAAACTGGTGCATGAAATAAATAAAGAGAAAAGACTCTAAAACAGAAGATTTCCATTTTCATTGCATAATGTGTGGATGTTTGGTTCCTAATTATTTTCAAGTATTATTTCAAATTATTTTTATTGGTTTTCTTTTAATGGTGGAATTTTCCTCTCATCATGATAACGGAAAAGTGGAGAATACTTAAATTATTTCCAATATTTTACCACTTTAGCGTTTTACCCATTATGCATTTATTCAGGCTAATGGGGAAATAGTTCAGTGTCATTTGTTGCAAACGTGAATAGGTAATAAATTAAAGCGCCGTGGTTATAGATATAAACGGTGTTAACTTTAATAGAAAGAATTTTGGTAGAGGAATTCTAAGTAAGCGCTGTTCTTTTTCATGTTAGTAGAAGATAAGCTCTGTCTTCCTTCTAACCTCTCGTGCGGTTACATCTTGTTGTTTTTGTTCCATAAAAATTTGTCCCGCAAGTGGCCATAATAAAAAGAGTTTAATAAAAATATGAAGGGAGGATGTCTTTTCCAACAGCCGCTGATGTTAAAGGCGCAGGAGTACTTTACTCGTGTGACTCTTTTGTTTCTCGAAATTTCTCGATTTCTCTTTGTTATTCGCGATTCTCTTTTGTTTCACGAAGTTACTCGCGATACTCTTGTTTCTCTAAGTTACTCGTGATTCTCTTATGTTTCTCGAAGTTACTCTTAATTATCTTTTGTTTTCAACTCAAATTTCTCAATTTTCAACTCAATCACTAAATCTCGCTCGCGAAAACGTGGCAAGCGACAGCGTCAGCCATTTGTGCGCGCGCACCTCATGCTTGTGACGACACCAATTCATGCGTATTTTTGCCCAACTTTGCGACTCAGTAGTCGTTGAACTACAATTCCAATTTTCAAATATTTTTCGTTACTTCTGTTGTTACCCTTTATCTCTAAAATATGATATTAGTTATGTTTCTAACATATGTAGTTACCGAGATATAGAGGATCGCGTCGTCAATTCAGCACCAATTCATTCGTCAGAAATATCGGGCACGCTGTCTCTCGCCAACAATATTAATATTCAGCAAAGAATACTTTTAAATCCCAGACCGTCAAGAGAAGGCATAAAATCCAAGAACAAATCATAGCAACTCCCTTTTACTAAATACAGCCTACTTTAGAGACAGCCTATAAAAAAGAAAGTTTTATTCTCTGCCAGCGCACTCTATAAAGGGACTTATGCTTAAGTTGAGGAAGTTGTGCCGACTTAGGCCGGCGACTCACCTTTACCCATGATAAAAATAGGGTCTCCTAAAGTATATTTAATTTTACGAGCGGGTCGTTTCTCCGCCGGATCGTAAAGCTAAGATCGGGGGTTAAAAATATGAAAGGGAATCTTCCATTGAGAGGTATCAGTGTTTTGGGCGTCATGTTTTATTTTACAGCGCTTGTTTTCATAGACAGAGCAATTTTTATGATCAATGCATAGAAGAATATTTACATTGAATTTTGGATGTTATTAGCGGTGTTTTATAACTCTCGGAAGTATTTTTCGAGACTATGTATCACCAGAAAGAGTCTGAGGTTGTAAAATCTAATTTTTATTGTGTATCGATTTTTTTCGTTGTTGCTACTGATTGTCGTATCTTGAAAAATAAACCAGGAACAATCAGGAAAATTAAAAGATTTCATTCGTAAAAAATATGTTTGTCAATTTCTCTACCTAAATGTGTAAACCCCAACATATAGGTAATAAATGGAGTTCACAATGAAGCTCAGAAAACTGGATGTTCACTAATTTCTTTTGCAAAATTTAGTTACGAGTTAATGATAACTAATTTAAACACGTCGCTAGTTACCACTTTGATTGTTGGAATTTCAAATACGGATTGTCTTTTTTAAGTTTGGTTAATTGTTAGTGCTAATAGTTTTATGTCAAGTTTTCTTTGGTATCCTAAGTGTATGATTATGGATAGGGTAATTCAATTTAATCCTAATAATTATGTATATTGCAAGTATACATAGTGCATGTTTGAGTAAATTGCTAAATTGATATTTGACGTTTTTATTTACTATATCCTGAATCCTTAATAATATAATAAATGCGAAAGTGTGTCTGGCTGTCTGTTTGTTAAGCTTTCACGACCAAACTACCAAACCGATTTGGATGACAATTATCAGAGTTGTAGCTTGAAACCCAAGAACGGACATAGGCTAGGTGAAATCAAGTTAAATTAATTATTTTTGACTACAGATTAAAATTAGTTAACAGAGAAAGCCCATTGATTCCGCGATTCGCGATAAAATTTATTTTATTTTTCAACTAGCTCTTACCCGCGACTTCGTGCGCGAAGAATTTGAATTATTCCTTTTTTTAATTCACGAATGTAAATGTTTTGTTGCATTTTGAAAGGGGAAAGTAAAAGTTCTGACGGAGATAATACTTAATTGGACGGCTGACAGGAGTGAACTGTACATGTATGCTGATATAGTTATGCAAATTGTTTATCTATTCTAATATACTTTTGTATACCACATTATTTGCACGGATGTAGAGGTTGTGTGGGCAGGACACACGTGAACACGCCATGTATAGTTGCCCATGCGAAAAATATGGTTTTTCCAAAGGTACATCTGCCACTTTCAGTATCTGGCCCTGAGCCTGGCAAATGACATTTTTAAAGGGATTTGTTGCCTTCTGAACTGAGATGATAAATCCTTCGGCATTATCGGAAGGCGTGGAATTAAAATACTCTCTCTTCTCCCTATATCAGTCATATCAGTAGCTTCCATGACGTTTGGACATTGGTGTGTAATTTGCGACCGTGTGCCATTGCGCAGACTCGGTATATCGAGGTTGCGTATTAGTAGTACTGGCACACCGGCATTCAATCTCGGCTTGTCGGAAGATGCCCTGACAATTCTAAGATGTTGAAGAGCTCTACAGTATATGATGTTCCTTGTTAACGCCCATTACCGTATCTACAGATGGATATTCTGTAATACCTCACTGTGAAAGTTAAACAAAACACCGAGAGAATAATTCACTAACGTCATTGGATCACTGTGTAACCGCATTAAAAGCTGCAAATGCTACGACAACAGAAAACCGGAAGTGTAAAGTCTCCTTTGCTGTTAATGGTCAAAGAAAGCAATATTTTCTTATATTAACTTTAACACTGGCAAAAGCCCGCGCGCGAAACAGTAATTTGGCTTGAATTTATTTCTATAAGAATAAAAAGTATTGTTAGAAATTACGTTACAAAAATATTTTTAAACCTTAATAATAATCAGAGAAAGCATTTCATCGTAATGTAATTAATAGCATTAAAAAGATCATTTTCTGGTCTTTAAAATGGCATATAATTGTTGTCTAATAAAGATTTCAGAAGTTATTGGCAAAAAACGTCTAAGCAATAGGCTTAAAAGCGGCTAATGTTCGTTATTTAATTAAATATCTTAAGAACTAATTAACTCTGAAAGTTGAAAATAGCACCTTGTGTGTAAATTTCATGACGCTAACGTTCACCGTTTAGTAGGAGTTCTTGTGACCGACCGACAGACAGGCAGACAGATACATGTAATTTCAGCCTTGTTTTATAGATATTTATAAACGTAAGCAAAAGTTTCAGAAATAAAGATAAATTGGTTGAAAGTCTAACTGTTTCCTAGCAGCGAAGTAGGTATAAATTTGCGTTATTTCAAAAAAATGAATACAAATTGAAGGAAAAATGTCACAGAAATACAATTAATATCGTTGAAAAGGTAAAATGTTTACCTTTAAGATGGTATAAAAATAATTTTTATCGGACTATTTGTTCCGAAGTTACAGCGGAAAAAAGGATTACGTGATAGTTGCTTTTAAAAACAATTTATTTCACATGTTTTCGCATTCCTGAAGGATCACGTGACGGTTCATTGAAAAATAAAAATCTTCATCGCGAATCGCGGAGTCAATGGGCTTTCTTTGTTAACTATTTTTAATCTGTAGTCGGAAATAATTAATTTAACGTGATTTCACCTAACCTATGTCCGTTCTTGGGTTTCAAGCTACAACTCTGCCAATTTTCATCCAAATCGGTTTTGTGGTTTGGTCGTGAAAGCTTAACAAACAGACAGACAGACAGACAGAAAGACAGACAGACACACTTTCGCATTTATTATATTACTAGCTGTTACCCGCGACTTCGTGCGCGAAGAATTTGAATTAATCTTTTTTTTTAATTCACGAATGTAAATGTTTTGTTGCATTTTGAAAGGGGAAAGGAAAGTTCTGACGGTTGATAAGACTTAATTGGACGGCTGACGGGAGTGTACTGTACATGTATGCTGATATAGTTATGTAAATTGTTTATCTATGATGATATACTTTTGTATACCACGTTATTTGCACGGATGTAGAGGTTGTGTGGGCTGTACACACGTGAACAGGCCACATATAGTTGCCCATGGGAAAAATATGGTTTTTCCAAATGTACGCCTGCCACTTTCAGTGTCTGGCCCTGAGCATCGCAAATGATAGTTTTACAGGGATTTGTTACCTTTTGAACTGAGATGATAAATCCTTCGGTGTTATCGGAAGGCGTGGAATTAAAACACTATCTCTTCTCCCTATATCAGTCATAACAATAGCTTTCACGACGTTTGTACCTAGGTGTGTAATTTTTAACCGTGTGCCATTGCGCAGTCTCGGTATATCGAGGTATTAGTAGTACTTTCACACCGACTATCATTCTAGGCTTGTCGGAAGGTGCCCCTGACAATTCTAAGATTTTGAAGAGCTCTACGGAATATGATACTCCTTGTTAATGCCCATTACCGTATCTACAGAAGGATATTCTGTAATATCTCTCTATGAAAATTAAACAAAACATCGAGAGATTAATTCACTAACGTCATTGGATCACTGTGCAACCGTATTAAAAGCTGTAAATGCTACCACAACAGGAAACCGGAAGTGTAAAGTCTCCTTTGTTGTTTATGGTCAAAGAAATCAATATTTTCTTATATTAATTTTAACACTGGCAGAAGTCCGCGCGCGAAACAGTAATTTGGCTTGAATTTATTTCTATAAGAATAAAAAGTATTGTTAGAAATTACGTTAAAAAATATTTTTAAACCTTTATAGCAATCGGAGAAAATATTTCATCGCAATGGCATTAATAGCATTAAAAAGATCATTTTCTGATCTTTAAAATGGCATAAAAATAATTGTTGTCTAATAAAGATTTCAGAAGTTATTGGCAAAAAACGTCTAAGCATTAGGCTTAAAAGCGTCTAATGTTCGTTATTTAATTAAATATCTTAAGAACTAATTAACTCTGAAAGTTGAAAATAACACCTTTGACCTAAAAATATGCTCTAGAATGTCGTGTGTAAATTTCACGTCGCTACCATTCACCGTTTAGGAGGAGTTCTTGTGACCGACCGATCGACCAACAGACAGACTGATACATGTAAATTCTGCCTTATTTTATGGATATTTATAAATGTAAGAAAAAGTTTCAGAAATAAAGGCAAATTAGTTCAGAGTCTAACCATTTCCTAGAAACTGAGTAGCTATAAATTTGCGTTATTTCAAAATCGTCTGCGCGTAAAATTTAAAAAATAATAAAAATTTAATGAAAATTGTCACAGAAATAAAATTGGTATCATTGAAAAGGTAAAATTTTTATCTTTAAGATGGTATAAAAATAATTTTTATCGGACAATTTGTTCGGAAGTTACAGCGGAAAAAAGATTACGTGATAATTGTTTTTAAAAATAATTTATTCCACATGTTTTCGCATTCCTAAATGATCACGTGACAGCTGATTGAAAAATAAAAATTTTCATCGCGAATCGCGGAGTCAATGGGCTTTCTTTGTTAACTAATTTTAATCTGTAGTAAAAAATAATTAATTTAACGTGATTTCACCTAGCCTATGTCCGTTCTTGGGTTTCAAGCTACAACTCTGCCAATTTTCATCCAAATCGGTTTTGTGGTTTGGTCGTGAAAGCTTAACAAACAGACAGACAGAAAGACAGACAGACACACTTTCGCATTTATTATATTACTAGCTGTTACCCGCGACTTCGTGCGCGAAGAATTTGAATTAATCTTTTTTTTTAATTCACGAATGTAAATGTTTTGTTGCATTTTGAAAGGGGAAAGGAAAAGTTCTGACGGAGATAATACTTAATTGGACGGCTGACAGGAGTGTACTGTACATGTATGCTGATACTTATGTAAATTGTTTATCTATTCTAATATACTTTTGTATATAACATTATTTACACGGATGTAGAGGTTGTGTGGGCTGAACACACGTGAACACGCCATGTATAGTTGCCCATGCGAAAAATATGGTTTTTCCATATGTACATCTGCCACTTTCAGTATCTGGCCCTGAGCCTGGCAAATGACATATTGAAAGGGATTTGTTACCTTCTGAACTGAGATGATAAATCCTTCAGCATTATCGGAAGGCGTGGAATTAAAATACTCTCTCTTCTCCCTATATCAGTCATAACAATAGCTTTCATAACGTTTGGACCTTGGTGTGTAATTTGCGACCGTGTGCCATTGCGCAGTCTCGGTATATCGAGGTTGCGTATTAGTAGTACTGGCACAGCGGCATTCAATCTCGGCTTGTCGGAAGGTGCCCTGACAATTCTAAGATGTTGAAGAGCTCTACAGTATATGATGTTCCTTGTTAATGCCCATTACCGTATCTACAGATGGATGTTTTGTAATACCTCATTGTGAAATTTAAACAAAACATCAAGAGAATAATTCACTAACGTCATTGGATCACTGTGTAACCGCATTAAAAGCTGCAAATGCAAGGACAACAGGAAACCGGAAGTGTAAAGTCTCCTTTGTTGTTAATGGTCAAAGAAAGCAATATTTTCTTATATTAACTTTAACACTGGCAGAAGCCCGCGCGCGAAAGAGTAATTTCGTTTGAATTTATTTCTATAAGAATAAAAAGACTTGTTAGAAATTACGTTACAAAAATATTTTTAAACCTTACAAACAATCAGAGAAAACATTTCATCGCAATGCAATTAATAGCATTAAAAAGATCATTTTCTGGTCTTTAAAATGGCATAAAAATAATTGTTGTCTAATAAAGATTTCGGAAGTTATTGGCAAAAAACGTCTAAGCAATAGGCTTAAAAGCGGCTAATGTTCGTTATTTAATTAAATATCTTAAGAACTAATTAACTCTGAAAGTTGAAAATAGCACCTTGTGTGTAAATTTCATGTCGCTACCGATCACCGTTTAGGAGGAGTTCTTGTGAACGACCGATCGACCGGCAGACAGACAGATACATGTAATTTCTGCCTTGTTTTATAGATATTTATAAACATAAGCAAAACTTTCAGGAACGAAGATAAATTAGTTCAAAGTCTAACCGTTTCCTAGCAGCGAAGTAGGTATAAATTTGCGTTATTTCAAAATCGTCTGCACGTAAAATTTAAAAAATTAATAAAAATTGAATGATAAATGTCACAGAAATAAAATTAATATCATTGCAAAGGTAAAATTTTTATCTTTAAGATGGTATAAAATTATTTGTATCGGATAATTTGTTCCGAAGTTACAGCGGAAAAAAGGATTACGTGATAGTTGATTT
>BGPR01004332.1:13929-26693 GCA_013235015.1 Araneus ventricosus | reverse complement strand
CTACGGATGGCATTAAATGGTTTTGCAGAATGAATTCAGTTCAACGCATGTCCAAATTTCTTGTCTACTGACGGCATTAAATTGTTTCGCAGAATATAGTTCAACGAATGTCCAAATTTCTTTTCTACGGATGGCATTAAATTGTTTTGCAGAATTCAGTTCAACGAATGTCCAAATTTCTTTTCTACGGATGGCATTAAATTGTTTTGCAGAATTCAGTTCAACGAATGTCCAAATTTCTTTTCTACGGATGGTATTAAATTGTTTTGCAGAATTTAGCCGCAATTCTCCCGTTTGAACATGGTACAAAAAATAGAATTTCACAATTTTTTCGATCGAACAAGAGACCGAGCGTTTGTTCCATATGTGAACAAACAATTCGTTTCTCTTACAATTCTGTCTCACAAATCTTATTCTTATGAGAGGATTGAATTTGACGTTCCTGAGAGACACAAGCATCCTTCTATCCTATGGTGTGAAACATTAGTTCATGACGAAGGCAGTCCTTGCATAATTTTCAATGAGAAAGATGTTTTCTTTCCACTAATGGAATTTATTGTCTTTGTAGAATTCTTAGAAAAGTTTTCCGACTTGTTCATAGTCATGTACAATAAAATCACAGGTTACCTGATAGAATATCTGGCCAAAGGAAATCTCGGTCAACTGAGGATTCAACTTTAATGGGTTTCAGGCTACAGTTTTTTGCAATTTATGGCAGCAATATGCTTCTTAGGACACATTTAGATTTTCCTGTCTTATATTTTTGACATTCTTTGCTTATTTAGACAGCATTTATTTAGCAATTAAAGCAATATTTTTCTTGCAAGAGGACAGCATTTTCCATATCGGCTTTCATTTCATTCCATCAGGTAATTTCAAGAAAATTTCATTAGATATAATTTTATCTCTTGTATAAAATTCAATGTACCAATTCTAATCATTATGCATCATTAGAATTCAGAAGCAGGTATACAAAGTGGACGCGGTATTTCAAAATTTCAAAAAACCAATTAATAAATATCACATAAAAAGTTATATTCTTGTTACCGACAGCTATTCAAACCAAAGTCTCCGGACATTTTGATATAAAAACTCACTGAAATGAAGCAACTTAAAGAATATTTTTCTATCACTTCTTTTATTTTGTAAGAACCCACATCCACCGAACTCCAACGGATAATGTTCCCCAATCCAGTGGCGCTACTCGTATGGAATTAATATATAATTAAATGGATCGATTAACTTTTAATTACGTTCTGAAAATACAATAATAGTGTATTTCAATAAAAATACAAATGTATGTGAAATTCCGAAACTCGAGCATGTCAGGAAATGAAAGAAAATTCTATCAAAAAATTCCATCGTTACAAACTTGAAACAAACATAATTAAATATATGTGTGTAAGAATAATATAATAAAGCTTTTCTTTAACTGTTATTGTGCCTTTTATGTGTCCTCTAATTATGTTTTGAGACACACACGTTGTAATTACGCAGTTTCAAAACAAGATAAGTATCGCAAAATTAAAAAAATATACTATTCTAGATATGAAACTTATCATTTTTAGTTTCAAGATATCGTGAGATGAAAGAAACAATGCATTTTATTTTATCAAGAACTTTTCTTTTTAAAAAACTGGTGCATGAAATAAATAAAGAGAAAAGACTCTAAAACAGAAGATTTCCATTTTCATTGCATAATGAGTGGATGTTTGGTTCCTAGTTATTTTCAAGTATTACTTCAAATTCTTTTTATTTGTTCTCTTTTAATGGTGCAATTTTCCTCCCATCAAGATAACGCGAAAGAGGAGAATAATTAAATTATTTCCAATATTTTACCCATTATGCAGTTATGCAGGCTATTGTGGAAACAGTTCAGTGTGATTTTCTGTACACGTGAATAGGTAATAAATTAAAACGACGTGGTTATAGATATAAACGATGTTAACTTTAATAGGAAAAATTTTGGTAGAGGAATTCTAAGTAAACACTCTTCCTTTTCATGTTGGTGGAAGAAAAGCTCTGTCTTCCTTCCAACCTCTCGTGAAGTTAATTATTGTTGTTTCTGTTCCATAAAAGTCTGTCTAGCAGTCCGGCAAAGTGGTCATAATAAAAAAAAAATTAATAAACAAATGACGTGCATTTTGAATAAAAGCTAAAACCTTAAAATTTTTTTAATTATATTTATTTTCTACTTTTTAGTGACAGCTGATACGAACACACACAACATGTTAGGCATAGTAAACAAATTTCAATTATTAAATTCTCCAATATAAAACATATATTAATAGCCGCCGCTCACGTTGGTTAGCCGTTTCAATACGCGCCATCTATTTAACTATATGTATATCTCTTACGCAGCGCGATTGCTATTACATTATCTGGAGTTTAAAAAAAGTGCGACACAGACCGAGAGAAGACACAAGACTCACTTCCCCGATTTGACTTTCAAGCCACTCCGAAATGGGGATGATTCACAGGTCGCACTCCCTTCTATTCTGTGTCGTCTAGTGGTGTTGTTGCAACCCTATGTAACGTGAGGTTATCACCTTGCAATCTTTATCGCCCAAATATAGGGCTGAAATTTTAATATTATTTTGTTAGGTTTAAAATAAGTACAGATTGCAATTTTTTGCGTACTATTGTATTGCGTCCGGAAACCCGCCACTGTGCTAAATATCAAAGTTGTAGTTCGATTAAAAGTGGGTAAAAAATCGATCTCAAGATCTGTGGACAAGGCACTAAAGTTGAATAAAAGCTTATAAAAATAAAAATAAGTGTGTAATACAATTCAGAATTGAAAAAACCGATGTATATAATGTGATTTAGAAGGGATGAAAAGATATCTGTAAAGGCCGGCTTTGGAATTCCTAGTTGCAGGCGATAATGAAAATAAAAACGCGTATTTCAATATCATACTGAAAGCTTTCAAGTCAGGGGACCTGGAACGTGAAAGAAGAAGGGATATGACCCATTAAATAAAAGAGAAGTGTTTTTATTTATGATATATAAATCTAATAAATAAAAAAATATTCTCATGATATAAATGCAACAATTTCACCAAATACGCATTTAATAAATTTTTAATCAACCTTATGTTTTAACGTTATTGCTTCGCAAACTCCCCAGAAAATCACATTCAAAAGTTAGAAAGTGATTGAAACAGATAGAATAAACCATCTTATCATGTGTGTAAAACACACCTGGATTCCAAACATGTTATGACGACTGGAAATACTTTAAAGTCATTTTTGATGAGCAACCATTCAACACTGTCTGATACTCTTAAGCCTCTCGAAGGTACTTTGTAAAGAAATATCGAGCACGCTTTCTCTCGCCAACAATTTTAATATTCAGCAAAGAATTCTTTTAAATCCCAGACCGGCAAGAGAAGGCATAAAAAGAGCCATCCAAGAACAAATCATAGCAACTCCCTTTTACTAAATACAGCCCACTTTAGAGACAGCCTATAAAAAAGAAAGTTTTATTCTCTGGCAGCTCACTCTATAAAGGGACTTATGCCTAAGTTGAGGAAGTTGTGCCGACTTAGGCCAGCGACTCACCTTTACCCACTATAAAAATAGGGTCTCCTAAAGTATATTTAATTTTACGAGCGGGTCGTTTCTCTGTCGGATCGTAAAGCTAAGATCGGGGGTTAAAAAATATGAAAGGGAATCTCCCATTTAGAGGTATCAGTGTTTTGGGCGTCATGTTTTATTTTACGGCACTTGTTTTCATAGACAGGGCAATTTTTATGAGCAATGCATAGAAGAATACTTACATTGAATTTTGGATGTTATTAGCGGTGTTTTATAACTCTCGGAAGTATTTTTCGAGACTATGTATCACCGGAAAGTGTCTGAGGTTGTAAAATCTAATTTTTATTGTGTATCGATTTTTTTCGTTGTTGCTACTGATCGTCGTATCTTGAAATATAAACCAGGAACATGAAAAGATTTCATTCGTAAAGAATATGTTCCTCAATTTCTCTAACTAAATGTGTATACCCCAACAAATAGCTAATAAATGCAGTTCACAATGAAGCTCAGAAAACTGGATGTTAACTCATTTCTTTTGTAAAATTTAGTTACGTGTTAGTTTTAACTACTCTAAACTCGACGAACTAGTCACAGGGCTAGTTATCCACTTCGATTGTTGGAATTTCAAATACGGATTGTCTTTCTTCAAGTTTGGTTAATTATTAGTGCTAATAGTTTTATGTCTAGTTTTCTTTGGTATCCTGAGTGTATGATTATGGATAGGGTAATTTAATTTATTCCTAATAATTATGTATATTGCAAGTATAGTGCATGTTTTTGCAAATTGCTGAATTGTTATTTGATGTTTTTATTGATGCTATTATTAGAAATAGATTGCAAATAATATGAAGAACACTATTATTAAAAATAGATTGCAAATAATATGAAGAACACTATTATTAGAAAGAGATTGCAAATAATATGAAGAATTACATCATTATTTAAATATTAATATCAAAATAAAATAGGCTAATATAACTTTTTTAAAAAGATATTTGCAGTTTAATTTCTTAATGATGATTTAAAATAGTATATATAACATATTTTAGTTAAAATATTTTCACAATAAATGCGGAATTGTAATTCGTATTTAGCTTTTGGCATTTTTTGCTATGACTTTGAATCAGTAAGCATTTAGTGAATTTTCTCGTCCTTTTCTTAATATATTTTGGAGATTTACCCCTATATTTGTTGTCTTTTTCCAACAGCTGGCCCTCACAGAAGGTTGGTGCCAATAAATTTCGAAATAATGTGACATAATCGATTCCTAAGGTCGTTTGGCATTTGATTGTTGGAATTCCATATCTGGATTGGCTTTTTCATAGTAATAGTTTTTAATCTTATTATCTTACTGTATTTCATTGTGTGTATTGTTTATTATATTTAATTTTAAATGAGGGTTTAATAGGTGTATATGATGAAAATGTTATTTGAGTTTTAATGGTTTAATATATATATATATATATATATATATATATCGCTTGTGTTGACTTGATAGTAAGTCATTCATGAGCTTAAAATAATACTCTTTAAAAGTATATTTTAAATATGAATTGTGATATTTCGAATTGCGATATCAAACTTTCTGATGATATCAAATCTTTTTACTTTTTCTTAATTTTTAGATAAAATATTTTTCAATATTCATCGTTACTCAGTTAATAATAATTCTTTTAGACCTTTTTAGATATTCACAAGATGTACTGTGCAAGACGCTGTCAGATTAGACGAATGTTATTTCATAACAAACTGATATTTTCGTAACTTGAATCTTCCAACTATAACATAGAATTTTAGGACAGTTTAATATTCTGAAAAGCCATGTATACTTATAAACTAAATACATTATTGAAATATCAATTCGTTGATAACCATACAAAGATTGAAGTTTCGAAAATATCAGTTTGTTCAAGAACCCTCATCACCTAGAATCTCCCAAAGAAAAATTTAAATTCACCTCACTGAAATGCCAACCTCTTTCTGAATTTTAACTGCTTTCATCCGGAATTTTTATATAATTTGCTCTTTATATCTAATGCTGAAGCGATAAAAGAGAAATTACGCTATTACTGTTATTTCCCTTTATATTCATTATATTTACTTCAAATTTTAATACAGTACTTCTGTACCATATGGTCGAGTGTTCAGTAATTTTCGTTTTCATTTGAATAAGAACTCTGCATGTTATAAGCAAAAATTGTGTGAGAGAATTTGGCATTTTTTAATGAAACCTTTATATCTCCTTTAATATTTGAGCTATATTTTCGAAAATGCATGTAAATTCACTCGAAATGCATATCATTCACAACCATTGATGAAAGTTTCATCTCGTTATCAACTTTCTGTTAAGCGAGCTGAGTCGAAATAACTTTCTGACTTCTTTATTTTCAGGTCGCCTCCTAATTATTCTAGTGACCGAATCTTCACTGTAAAATGTGTATGATACTAGTTTGTATGCCCCACGATTCTCCGCAATTGATTGCGAACCACAGTTTTCGAATAAATCGCAAAGTTCTCGCATTTTCCAAAATGTTGCTTAATTTTTGCTCACCAGTGTATATTTTTTCTTGAAATTTGTCTAAGTAAAAATTCCATTTGCCTGCTTAAAAGCGTAATCCTTATAAAGAAAAATTAATAAGAAGCAGTGAATTGAAATTTAAAATTAGAACGGTGGAAACGAATGCTTCAGCTAATAATAGGTGAAAAGTTAAAATTTTATTAATTATTCATCTTTAAATGTGGGTATTTTTAGTACAGCCAATCTCTCTAAAGGCAAAAAAAGAAATATATAAATATATTTGTCATGTATTTATTGTGATACAGTGGCGAATCAAAAATATCTGCACGACTATTGTAAAGAAATAAAAATAATAAGAAACAGTGAACTGAAGGTATCCGAACACATCAAAAAGTCGATTTTCGGTCAAAATTCCCATTTTTTAATTTTTGATGTTTTGGATAGTTTATTCATTTACCTTTCTAAAACATATTTACTTTTGTCGGTACGTTAATTAGAAGATGAGATATTAATTGTTTTATAACAAACCGAAAACCGGAAGTGGGCGTTTAATTAATTGGAAGTTGTCATTTAAAGGGACAGAAACCTGTCAACAATTCTTTTAAACAGCATTTTTTCATGTCAATATGATGTTAGTATATTTTTCGGAATTTTTTTAAAGTTTAGACACTTAATTTAAGCTTGTGGCAAAACTAAAATTTCATTTTTCTCAAAACTAGATTTTATGCATAATTTTCACACTTCAAACATGATAACTCAAGATATTATTATTCGATTGTTCTGAAATTTTGTGAACACTTTCTTCAAATGTGTCTCTAGTGAATGTACTAGAATAATGAATATTGTAACAATATTTTTTTAATTACGGCCTTTTATTTGAAAAATGACATAAAAAATTTGCTGAAAATCTGATAATGATTGTTCGATTAGCTCTAAAATTTCTATTTATCCGAAGAATGTTAAGATTCTAGTACAAGCACTAGTCCATAGTATGTAGTTTATTTTACAAATAGTTTTATTTGAATTATTACAAAACTTTGACCTCTAGCATGTTTGAAGTTTTGGGGAATTTCCTCTAAAAAGCAGCAGAAATTCAAGATTTTTGTAAATTTATAATTTATACTCCAAAATCATACTCTAATATTAATCTTTATTAAATTCGAATCTAAAAAACATATTTTGGTGTTTCTATTTCACAATTTTTAAAAAAAGTGCTCCGAACGTGCTCGGATACCTGAAATTTAAAATTATAACGGTGGCAAACGAATGTTTCAGTTAATAATAGGCGAAAAGTTAAAATTTTATTGATTACTCATCTTTAACCATTTAACTGAGGGTGCTTTCCGTACAGCCAATCTCTCTAAAGGTAAAAAAAGAAATATATTTGTCATGTATTTATTGTGGTACAGTGGCGAATCAAAAATATCTGCACGACTGAGTATTGTTACAAACATGGAAAGTCGCTTCCCAGCAATGGAAGTCTTATGGTTGGGCAGAGAGTTTTACAGGGATAAGTATGAGATGACAGAAAACAGTCACATCTGGACCCCTGACCTTGGAGACAAACGTGGCGACCATCTTGGCAACAAATTTGACAACTTTGGCGACGAAATATGGGATCTAAAAGGTGCTGGAATCTTCTCGATACTTCTAATAGGAGAGAAGATACACTTGAATGTACTAGATCATTCCATGTGACGTCACGGTCTGCCGGGAAAACTATATAAGGAGAGCGCTTGGATGACGGAGTGTTGTTGTTCGACTCGGATCGCCTTGGAGAGCGAACGTCTTTGGAGTTCGTCCGCAGTGCGAGCTAAGAAGCTGGTGAGCTGAGCGCTATTGAAAGTGCAGTTATTGTCGTTACTAGTTATTTGCTGACTGTTTCTGTTGTTATATAACAAAGTGCTGAACTGTTATTGCCTGTGAATTGTTGTCTGTTTACATTGGTAATCTGTGCAAGAACTATTTTTTCCTGTACCTGTACTACGTGTTTTCCTGCATATTTGTGAATAAACCTTCATTCTACATTATCCTGCGTGTTGGACTGTTTACACCATACACCCACAGTAAGACTTTTGCAACAGTATGCATTTTAAGATTAATGATAAAAATTTAAATTTAATTTTAGTTATTTTTTATAAAGAAATATTTTTATAATCAAATGGTAAGATAAATGATAAGAAAAAATAATTATTTTATTTTATTTACATATGAAAAACATTATTATAATTTAGTGGTTCATAAGCCACAGCCGCAACATGTGGTTTATAAACCACACCCGCGTCTGAGTATAATGTAAGCATGTGGTTTATAAACCACACCCGCAGTTAAAAGAGTAAGCTTTTAGACTTGAGTAAAAATTACAGCAATATACTGCAAAACACACTGTTGCTTTAGACAAATGTTATTTCTTAATATAATCAATCAATTGCATCTTCATAAAGAGTTTTGGAACAGGGAACAGGACACCAAATAAAACTTGTGAGTTTTCTTTTTCTCTCACTCTCTCTCACACACACATGCAACTTCATCACAATCTGAAGAATATACAAGTTCTAAGCCCCGCCAATTTTGAAGCCACACAGGGACCGATGCATATTTACGGATCCTACTATGGTTTGGATTGAGGTCACTTTTCATTGGCTTTCAGTGTCACGTGACTTCGCTTGCTTCTGAGTGATGTCATAAGAGCGCACTTAGTTTAGATTTCGATTTTTGTGTTAGCTATATTGCGTCATGGGGAAACCAAAATTATCTTTATCTTGAATTCATCATTCTCTTAAGAAATATCCATATAATCTTAATTAAAAGATAATTTTGGTTTCTCCATGATGCAATAGCTAAGACAAAAATCGAAATCTAAACTAAGTGCGCTCTTATGACATCATTCAGAAGCAAGCGAAGTCACGTGACACTGAGGCCAATGAAAAGCAACCTCAATCCAAACCATAGTAGGATCCGTAAATATGCGGAACAGATGAGCTGACGAGAAACAATTCACTAATCAAGACGACACCAAAGGAAACTTAGCTCGCCAAAAGGACAAAAACTGATGACAGGTGGCCGGCTCTCTTACATCAAGGCCCTAGGGAGTGTCAAACAGTAAAACCACCAACCTCCTGACGATTTACTCTGACCAATCCAAAGAGTCATCAACCCAAATCTTTAATATATCTAACATGTACATTACGGCGGAAAAGAGAATAGTGACAAAACAAGCCAAGGGAATAACTTATGAAATGTAAAAAAAACTATAAAATGAGTAAAAATAAAAGAAAATTAAACGTTTTGGGTCATCCTCCTTACTAATTTCTTATTCCATCTATCTTTACTTATTAGGTGTGTTCTTTTACTTGCCTACTCCACGCTTTATAATGGTAAGTTGAAACTCGATAAAACTGAAAAATTGCTGGGACGACTCTGGAGACAAAACAAGTAATATAAAATATTGTAAAGTTAATTCCTACCTAGGTCAGCGATCTGCACGCTTCGTCACTGACGGTATTTATTCCTAAATTTATATTCTGCTAAATATCTTATATACGAGAATTTTTTTTCTCCCATATAAAATTAATTAATTAAATTTAATTCATGGATTAATATTTGAAAAAACTGTATTAACATCAAGTGTCATCCACTACAAGTTTTAAAAAATGTATTTGAACTTGAGTGGATGAATAAAAAGTATTTTATTAACGACTGATAATTTGAACAATATATCTAATTATATATAGAAAGAGTGTGAACTAATAGTAGGAATTGAAAAACAAACTTCATAAAGTCTTTTTTAAGATATCCAATAGAGAGAATAAAGAAAGTAATCAACATGAAACTCTGACAAAAATACATGAAAAATGACGCCTTCGTGAACATACCAGAAAACAAAAGATATTAGGTCTAGAAGCTGGCAAACCTAGATCCATCTATTGAGAAAAATTCGAACCAAACGACTCAAGGCGACATATGCTTTCTCCCATATAAAACTATAATTAATTAATTAAATTTAATGAATGAATTAATATTTGAAAAAACTGTATTAACATCAAGTGTCATCCACTACAAGTTTAAAAAATGTATTTGAACTTGAGTGGATGAATAAAAAGTATTTTATTAACGATTGAAAATTTGAACAAGATATATAAATATATAAATATGGGAATAGTGTGAACTAATAGTAGGAATTGAAAAAGAGTCAATTTTGATTTTTTTTAAAAAATTAATGCCCTATTTTGGAATAAACAAAGATTACATTTGAATGGATTTTCACATTGTTAAATGAAGACGAAAGCCGCGGGAACTTTACCTCATCACATACGAACTATACTAACTTAAAGTCGTTTGACCCATACAACATTACCCATTCGACCAAACCGACAAACCGAAGACATATTTTACCCTTTCTGATTAAAATTACTATTTATTAGTAAAAAAATTATTTAGATATATTTATATTTAAAACTTTTTATTAGTTACAAATTTAATATATTTTCAATTAGAAATTATTTATTCATTACGCATTTGTATACAAATCATTTTGGCTCCTAGGCTTCATCAAACCGTCTCCTGTTCAATTTAAAAGCAGATATGAAAAGGAAAGCACATTACTCTTGTGATACTATTCGTCATCAACGGAACGTTAACGCGCACCATGTATACATTATTCTTGCTATCCTGTGTTACGGAAACTTAGTCATATCAACGAAGCTATCGCAGACCTCAGTTAACGATAACACATTATTCTGTTTAGTTTAGTTATGTTAACGTACAGTTTTGAAGCAACACAAGGACTACTTTGGGACGGACCTCGTAATTTGTAACTCTGTCATATGACAAGAATGACACCTGAGCTGGTATTCCTCTATCTAGCATTCCGCAACACATCAGCGGAAGGACGTTGCACCCATTACGTATGTTTTAACGAGCAACAGGCCCAGAAACACGGCGTGCCTTCGATGGAATGGATTCTGGAAACCTCCTTCCCCGAGGCCGAGGCCTTACCACTACATTCTGAAAATTGCAGCTGGGAGAAAGCACATATTTCCTGTATTTCACACATTTCATCTCTGTCAGTTTCCAACTTGGATATGAAATCAAAACTTTTTTCAATCATATCAAAACACCGAAAATCCTAAGAAATCAAAACGTAATACTCTAAGCAATCAGAAACATTGAAATCTTTGAAAGAATGTGACAGATAATCGCTTTTCTCCTAAAAGAATAAATCAAGAACTTCGATCGAAGTAAGAAAATAAAAGACAGAGAGAGCGAGAGAGGAACTGCGTTTTGGGAACATAAAGCAGAGAGTAACAAAAGTGCAGGGATAAAACAAAAGGGAGGAATAGATGAGAATCCTTTCTGACAGCTCGTATTTAGTAGCAAATCGTAACTTTTCTCTGGCTGGCTGAGAGAAAGTCCACATGGTCGACAGCTACCGGAAGAAAATACAACAGCAACCTTTTTTCATCCCCATCCACTTTCCTTCATCGGCGATTTCTTGGCACTTTTTCTCGTGATTTTTTCCTTGTTTCTGTTCTTCCCGCCTTGTTTCCGAATCATTGAATTTGGTTCCTGATTATCGACTAGATATTTTCTCAGCTCGAAGTCCGTTTCTAGGTTGAAGTGATACCGAAGATGGATTATTTTTATTTAAATAAAACTACGAATTTTTTTATGTTGCACTAGAACATTGGAGCATAGAGTGTGTACGTTTGGGTGAGTATATCTGAATTCATTGAAAGAGGTGAGAGTTTTTTTCCCTATTTTCTTGATCAAAAATTATGTTGTTTTGGGAACAAGGTCGATGATCGGTACTAGGACCATTGATTGTGCTTTGTCTCATGAGCATCGAAACCTGCGACAGTTTTTTTCATTATCTTGATCAAATACCACTTAAGGGACACCTCAGATATGGGGGATGAGAACCTTCCGTATAAGGAAGGAGAGTCTCGCTTTCCGGTGGGATATATTAAAGATGGTGCGGCTCTTAGGGCCCATCTTCGATGATGGTCGTAACCCCGTAAAAGGTGGGGGGGGGGGCGCATGGGCCTCTCCTAATGGGGCTATTTTGTGTCGGCCACATTGCCGGTGTTTCTTTCGCAGGGAGTGGTCTTCCAGATGCACCTGGATGCCTAGGCAGGTCTGGCGCTCTTATTTGTGGTTATCTTGATCAAGCAGGATGTTCTTTTATGAATAAGGCCGATAATGTTTACGTATATAATTTCCTCCACTGTGATCTTTAGCAATGTTATTCGAAAACTGGTAGTCTGATGTCAGCTTCAGCAACAAATTACTCACAGGTGTCGGGCTGGTTGTGGAACTATTTTCTTCCTATCAAAACACCAATGTGGACTAGTTCCCATTAAAAACCCTGCAGAAAGGCAACCTACCCCTATATATAAGAGTTAAGCAAAACTTCTGCCTTTGTTACTTACATAGGAATTCCATATCTTCTGACCAACAGAAAATTCCACACTTTTCCTTTGTCATGAGTCCTTCACACGTTACGCTAGATCAAGTGGGATTCGTCAAAATAACAGCAGCATAAATAATCCCCATCTTTTATCAGGAGTGATTGACTCGTTATGCTAGACCAAGTAGGATTTGTCAAAATAACAGCAGCATAAATAATCTCCATCCTTTTTTAGGAGTGATTCACTCGTAACGCTAGACCAAGTGGGATTCGTCAAAATAACAGCAGCATAAATAAT
>BGPR01004331.1:95763-114631 GCA_013235015.1 Araneus ventricosus | reverse complement strand
TTGATTAGTATTTTACTTGCTTACCCCTGATTTTATATTTTATTTTCGCGTACCTACATGTGTTTTCTTATTTTCCGCGTACCCTTGATTAGTATTCTTTATTTTCGCGTACTCCAGCATATAATGATTTTTATTTTCGCGTACCCTTTGATTTAACGTATTTTTTTTCTTTCGCGTACCCAGTTACTTTTATTATTCACGTTATGGTGCTATTTTATTTCCTTGCCCTTGATTAGATTTTTATTTTCGCGTACCCCTTTATTATTAAGTTTTATTTTCGCTTCCCGCCAGTTATATTCTTCATTTTCGCGTACTCTCGTTTAGTTAGTATTTTTATTTTACCCCTATTCCCTCTCTAACCATAAGTTCATATGTGCCAGGTTTTCATCAAGAAACTTAGCTTGAGTCAAATGAATGGAATTACATTTTGCGGACTTTATTAATTTTACGCGTTTTATTCCAATTTTGCCAAATAGTATTAGTTCACCTTTACTAATTATGGTTCTATTTTAAACTTTGGCTGTGCTTTTAAAAAAAATTAATAGGGTGAATTGAGTTTTACTTGAATTGAATTTTTCTTATGTATTTGTTTCTGCTGACAGGTTTCGACCTGTGTCTGCTGGCGTGGTGTTGCTCTCCTCCATAGCTCTGCTGGGTGCCTTGGTTGGAGCACTCACACATTGCTACCTTCTGTACACCTATTCTTCTTAACCCTTTACACGTTTCCTTGAATTTGAGAGATCCCTGGTCTACTTTAGCTTAATAGCGATGCCTTTAAATACATTTTAGGATTTTAAATATTATTTTCATGCTTTTAACCCTTGATGTCTTAGACTCGCGGGGCCACTTGATTCCGGGTTCCCCATCTTGATATTTTAAGCTATTTTATTAAAAAATAATTTGGTATATTTTAGTCGTACTTTTCTTTTCTATGATTTTGTTGACTGTCTATTTTTTTATTAATTTTTGGGCAATTCCTCGTGAAAGAAGTTCAATTTTGTGCTTTTAAACTGTCACTTAGCATTGGAATTTAATTTTACAAGCTGATACTTTAATAATATTGGTTTTAAGAATTTTATCATCTGGTCAACAGATCTTGATATAGGTGCTCTGAAGCATGGGCCCTCTCTGTTCTGGGTGCACTCTGCCTTGTGTTGTGCGTGTGTGTTTTGTGATTACCTTTGATATTTTGTGTCCTTACTGTTTTAATGGTTTGTTTTAATATTCTTAATGCTTTACTTATTTTAAGAATTCTTACTATTTGACTAC
Organism: Araneus ventricosus; assembly: GCA_013235015.1. Taxonomy (NCBI): domain Eukaryota; kingdom Metazoa; phylum Arthropoda; class Arachnida; order Araneae; family Araneidae; genus Araneus; species Araneus ventricosus. The sequence goes on along the minus strand of BGPR01004331.1, from coordinate 113,362 downwards.
TAGATCTGATAGGTACTCATGCATGGGTCTCTGTTCTGGGCGCACTTCACTAGGTTGTGTGTTTTGTGATTACCTTCATGTTTTGGGTGTCCTTAATGCTTTAATGGTTTGGTTTTAAATATCTTTAATGTTTTAATAATATTTTACTTTATTTACTATTTGACTACCAGATCTGATAGGAAAGCTCAAGTATGGGTCTTCTGTTCTAAAAAAAATTGGTTCCAGTTGTGCGTGGTTTCAGATGCTCTTGATGTTTCCAGTCCTTAATGCTTTAATACAATGGTTGTTTTCTTTAATATTATAGTAGCCTTTTAATATTTTAGGATTTTTTCGAGGGTATTAATCACCATTTGTTGTGAATTTTGAATCCTTCGGAGGCCTAATTGCAGCCTTACTTTTAGGTAGCAGGTAGCCGGGGCACTGTGAGTCTCAAATAAATAAAAAAAAAAAAGGCCGCTAAAAAGAAGAGTATATGAGAAGTAACCATACCATTTATTAAAAAAAAACACTGATGAATATTAATTTTCACCAAAACTGTCTATTCGAACGGCTTATATATTATCGTTGGAGATTTCGACTTCTACAATACTATTTGTTATTTAAAAAACTAACATCTTTATCCAAAGTTATAAGCTGGCGTCAGATAAACATCGTATTGCCACACTAAAAGTGTTAGATATTCGTTACAGAAATATTTAGTTATTCTAGAGTTTTCTTTCTAAAACTTTTGCGTGGCAATGATATTTAGTCTTTACGAGCTGCTGCTTTAGCACCGCAGGATAAAATATGTTAGTTTTTAAAGAAAAATATGGTATTGTAGAGATACCGAAAAATGTAACGACTGATGTATATATTTCAAAGGAATTTGAACGGTTTGGTGAAAAATTATGTTAAATAAAAGTAGAGGTGTCCATTAATTTTCAAAAAAAATGAGAATGGCCCTTATGAACCCACCTGTTTTGGAGAATTTGTAATTAGTGAAATGGACATTTGCATGTGTGAGTCTGAAAGCAGGTATAATTCCACTTGAAAATACTCAATGAAGCAACATTTAACAAGATTGGTAAGAAAAGTAACTACTACACAAAAAAAGTTCTACCTTTTTGTTGCATCTCCTAACACTTGTGTGTGTGTCAAAAGAAACAACAAATAAATGGCAAAACACGGCATTTATTTGCATATTATTTATTACATATTATTGGCACACCGTCAAATATATAATGTATTATTGAGATGAAATAGATTTTCATGTTATTTCCTTCCTTCCTTTTCAATCTCAGTAATCCAGAGGCTCGTTTGTGAGTTTCCTGCTTCCATATCAAGAATGCTATGAATTCCTCTAGATATTTTTTTATGCAAGGTCTTCTTCCAGCACTTCTTGAGACACAGTATCTAAGTCTCAAAGTACCAGCTCAGGAAAAATTAATTTGCTGTCTGGCGCATTGCAGCTATTTCAAGAGACAATTAAGGTGGGAGATCTGTGAAGCTTGTGCTACTTGATTGAGGAATCCTACCGGCTGCAAATGCCTGGGTTTTGAAAGGCTACAGATTGCCCAGAAACATCTTGGCTGGGTGCGGGAGACTCTGGAAGCTTTAGATGTTTTAATGAAAACCATTAGCTGTGCAGATGGCTCGAAGTTTTACAGCTGATTGCCTCCAACACCTTTGTATATGGGAGACTGAAGTTTGAAAGGTTTGATCGATGAGATCATTAGCTGTGCAGATGGATCGACGGTCGGTGCTGGCTGGCCCAGGGAGACATTTGGCATAAAGTGACTCCCAGTTTTCTCAAAGCCGTTTATTCGAGAACATTTGCTGTGTGGCTATTTGAAGTTTTGGGTTGAAATCTGAGACATTATTTGCTGTGCAAAACTGAAGTTCCAGCTGTCGACGAGAATCATTGCTGTACGGGCCTGGCTTTCGAAAGGTTTTGACTGAGAATCATTTGCTGTGCGGGCTGCCCAAGAAAGTCTTGTTGTGGCTCCTTCGTAAAACAACATTTGGATCCACATAAGAAAAGTCGTTTTGACCTTCGGTGGAGGAAGAGATGATGTTGTAAGGTGGGGAGCCATTCATATGAGCTCGCAACTAAACCATCGGCCTTTATACCCAACGGAAGTGACAAAACTTCAACCTCAAGACCATCTTGAGCCAAACAGGACATGTCGATTCAACAGTGTATTGTCGAGCGGCTACCATCCTGTTAAACAGGATGACGGATTATAATTGCGTCTCAATGAGTGGAACGGCCGCATCCGTTTTCGGGAAGATGTCATCGAAAGCACATCCTGTTAAACAGGATGTGATTCTAAACGTGTCTTAATGATGAAAGGTAATCACAAAATGATGTAGATCTCCAAACGCGTCCTATCGAGTGGAAAAAAAAGCATCCCTGCTAAACAGGCTGTATTCTTAACGTGTCTTATCGAGAGAAAACACATCCTCAAATGTGATGACTTTAAACGTGTCTAATGAGGGAGTTAACATCCTGCTAAACAGGATGTAATCTCACGCTCATACTATGGGAGTTACATCCAAACAGGATAAGGATTTCATAGGCCAGCAGCTTCATTTAAGTAATAATTTTACATCGCTAGATGTTTTATTGTGTTCTTGTATAAGGAATCGTTTGTGTGCTGTGTATACCTCAGCCAATAAATTGTTTATTTAACACTTTATCCCAGCATTTAGTTAATTCATAGAATTGCACTAGTTTATTTCTATAGAATAATCACAAAGTCTGGGGATGGTTAATTTAGAATACACTTAACTGACTGACGAAGCTTTGGTTTTAATACCCTTTAACGGTATTAAAAAAAAAAAGAGTTTGCCTAAAATCTGTGTTGCTCTATTGTACCCTTTACCTGAATCGTTCAAAATGATGGAAAGGGAGTTAGGATTTCATGAATCAAGTTCATTTGAAATGCCAGGCTGATAAAACATTTAAAGGTACAAGATCTAGTTTGAAAAGACATGTATCCTTCCAGCGTCTTCTGACTGGAAGAAAACAAGAAGTATATACCCCTGATGGAAAATTCCCATCTGCTTGGATGATGTCTGAACCCGACATATCGAACAAAATTATTAATCAATACTTGGCTGATAATTGATGAACGTGTCGGCACAGTTATTAGCAAATACGTAACTGAAACCAAATGAAAGGGGTACGCGAAAATAAAAATACTAATCAAGGGGTACGCGAGGGACAAAAGGTTTGTGAGCCACTGCCAAAGGCGGCGCCAAAAATTTTCCGATGGGGGGGCAAGACATCTCCGACGGGGGGGGCAAGCAAAATTTCTCTAAATTAGGTAACTTCAAATTAACATATAATAATTAATTTTATATTTAATTAAAGGTAATTAAGTATTAATTAACGAATTCAATTATAATAATTAATTAATTGTAATAATTAACTATTTGTATAATGTCGGTGCAGTAAGAATTGTCTGACTGAACGACAAGCAATAATAGAAAATGAAGAATCCGGGAAAAAATTTGTAGATTATTATCTAAATCTCATAACAAAATAAAATAATAGCCGTAATAAGTGAAAATAATTATTAATGAATTTTAATTTTTCAATCTATAAACGCATATCTACATATCTCTACCAATAATAAAGGAGAATGTGTGCGTTTTAGCTCTACAGGGCAAACTGCTGGACCTAGAGCTAAGAAATTTGGCACAAACCTACTTTGGAGGGTGGGAATGTGCACCTCGAAGCCCTTTTTTGAAATTTTAATCAGAATTTTAATTAATTGAAAATTAGGCAAAATTTTGGCGTTTTTTCTTAATAACTACCGAAAATATTACAGCACAAAAAATATTTTTACTTCTGAAAGTTCAAAAAATTACTTTTTCAATCACAGCAATTAAGTTACCCTTACAACTTTTCCTCTGATTTTAATAAATTTTTAAAAAAATTTGGGGGGGGGGGCTAAAATTATAACAATACTTTTCATTGTTGCAACGCAATTCAAACCATTTTCATTGTTTAAACAAATATTAATTGTGTGTTTCTATGTTGTTGAAAGATGAGGTAATATCATAATACATTTTGCTTTCATATTTTATTTCATGAAAATTTTTGTGGAATCTGTAAACCAAGCTCTCTGAGATATTACGTATATTAAGAAATATATCCAGTAACCTTAATAATTAAGGTTGCTATCTTTTCATTCTTTTTTTCGGCATGTTTTAATCGAGCTAACATGCCACTAGCCATAAAATGTGCCGCTTCATTTTTATGTTGAAATCAAATGCAGATTTTACAAGAGGAATAAGAAAGTGAAGATGGCGCCGACAGCGTGCAATTAGATGTTAATTGACATGGTCAGTTATTGAACTCCATTAGGGGCATTCATGTAGACAATGAACAGAACAGGTGCAAGGCCACTAAAAGAACATGGAATAAATATCTACCACAATCTGAACCTGAAGTTTAAAATTACGTTATTAGGGTAACCATGAATATAAAATGATGCAAGATTCAATTTAAATCATATTCCCGACGAACAAGTTGGTCGCTCTTTTTTAGGCATTTCAGGACATCCGGCTTCAAGTTCTAGTAAATGTCAGAGTGTTAATCGAAAATCAAGCAACAGCGAACACTTATTTAACTTTTCCGGACACCACTTTTTTTATAATTTTTAATTTGGGGCTGTTAAAATAATATAAAAATTTAATTTTTCCAGTGAAAAGTGGGGGGGGGGCGGTTGCCCCTCCCTCGACCCCCCGATTCTCCGCCACTGTTGGTCGTCAAAGGCAGCTAGTTTAAAATAATTGGCAAAACCAGTGGACCAGTCCCCCAGCACAACTACTTGATCGATGTCGATAATTTTCATTTCATACGGAAACTTATGACGTCTAGATATGTCATCAGTGGTCTTCTGCCACCCACCACCTTCTAGTTTCAAAATATATCGCAATAAAATTTTGGCAGAGTCCTTCAGCCTCTACAAAAGCCAATTTATTTCACCAATTTGCAAGCTAATAGCTATTAATATTACGAGCGAACAGTTGGTCGCCAAAGACGGCTAGTCTATATATTTAAAATAATTTGCAAAACCGAAGGACCAGTCCCTAACCCCAACCAATGGACCGATTTCGACAATTTTTATTTCATATCAGAGCTTATGACCCTTAGATATGTAATCAAAGATCGCCTATCCCTAATCACTCTCCATTTTCAAGAGAAATCGGATAAACACTACTTCACTGTACATTCTCTGTGGGAAAAACTCTTGAAAGAGTCTCTCCAACCACTGGGTTGATTTTGCAAATTTTTATTTTATACGGAAGCTCACGACCCTAGATACATCGTCAATGGTCGCCTTCCCATCTCCATTCTTCATTTTCGAGAAAAATCGCAAAGACACTATTCTCTGGTAGGGGAAACCTTGACTGTGTTTCTAGTCTCGACAACTGGACCGATTATGCCAATTCATCTCACTTTGCAAGCATAGCTAACGAATAAGAATGCTTCAAATTTATTTTGCAAGTTTAAAATAGTATTTTTGATCAGTACGAGCCACAATCTGAACATTCAGAAACTCATCTTTTTAATGATTTCAATTAAGTTGAATTATTGCTTTTTACTTTCTCGTATACGAAGTACACAAAGAGAAAGTATTGTAATCGTCAAAAAATTCGAACTCGAGATGTTGACGAATCTCTACGTTTTAGACCTCCTCGAGTCCGAAAAACAGAATTTTGGAATCATGTCTGTGTGTCTGTGAACACGATAAATCGAAAACCATTAGAGATACAGAGATGAAATTTGGTATGTGAACTTGACACATAATTTGTAGGATTATGTCAAATTTTGGACAAAATCCGTCCACGGGAAGTCTGTCTATCTGTCTGCCCGCGGTCATGTGAACGCTATAACTCAAAAACTTGAATAGCTAGATGAATAAAATTTGATACACAGTTTTATCGTCATGAATGTAGGTCCGTATAAAATTTTGGGCCAAATCCGTCAAAGGATTGACTGTCTGTCGGTCTGTATAATTTACTTTTGAAGAGAATCCGTTATCTCTACGCGCATGCATACTAGAAGAACGTAACGAAATTTCATTACGGAGTAGCGAGTTACGTCAGTTTGTCCTTGAGCCGGTAAGAGAGGAAAATCGTTACGCATCGCTTTGAAATTCTTTACCTAGATATTTTTCAATCACTATAATGAAAAACTTTCTGATAGTCATTGGATTCTGGGTAACAATAGGTTCGAATTTTTTTAGCCGCGCGGGGGAAGGGAAAACGGCACCTTTTTGCGGAAGTATACGAGAAAGTTTAAGGGAGAACACTCCCGCTGGTTTCTCTAATTTTGATAAATTTGTAAAAATATTTTTAGGTATAATTTAAAACGATACTTTTCATTGTGTTGTTGTTCCTTATTCCACTTGTTCTAGTCCTCAGCTACACCAAGTCCAAGAGTCCGCTCGCCCACAGAAAATCACAAACCAGCGCAGGACTCTATAGGCGAACGATTCATGGTAAAGGCGGAGAGTGCAGCTTCTGTTGGCACTAGACCTTGGACGCCCGAGGGAAGAAGTATGACTTTGTCCATCACCTTTATTCTTTAGCTGGGTATAATGGAATGGCCTTCACGCCTTGGGTGACCCTGCCAGGAGAAAAAAGTCCAGACGTACATCGCCCATTCCACCCAGGGCCACCACCCCCGCCACGATGAGGCAGCATAATAGGACTTGAGAGGGACTTTTCATTGTTGCAATCTGATTCAAACCGTTGCCAACATTTACACAAATAATATTTAATTGCGTGTTTTACTTCCATTATTGAAAAATAAGGTAATATCCTAATGGATTTTGTGAAATCTGTGAACGAAGTCCTCTAAGGCAGTGCTCCCCAACCTTTTTATCGCCGTTGACCGATCAACGTTTGATAATTTTACAGTGGCCCGCTGAGGGGGGGGGACGTTGATTGTTTATATTTTAGATTGTTTTGATTTAATAATTTTAATTTAATTGTATTTAAACATTAAAAAACATTTTTTAATAATTGGCTTTTTAATAAACAAATATTTAAACATATTCAAAATAAAATACAGTCACACCAAAAAATGAATATAAAGTGATTTAACATTTTAACTCACAAGAATGCTAAATCAATGAGCTTGTTTCTTTGCAACGAGGAGGTTCCATCTGGGGGTAAGAAATCGATCACAAGATTTGAAGGAAGACAGTCAAGTTGAATAAAAGCTTATAAAAATGGAAATAATTTAATGTTCCTTGGGCGGCCCGGTACCATTTGATCCACGGATCAGTACCGGTCCGCGGACCGGGGGTTGGGGACCACTGCTCTAAGGCATTGGTCTGCAAACTGTGGCTCTTTATCCACTTTAGTGCGGCTCTGCCAAGAATTAGTTTCGACTACGTACGATTATTATAATGTCTGATTTTATTTAATGTTAGTAGCTAGTTTAAACTGACTCCTAAAAACATGGTTCTTGAAAAGAATTTGGCTCTCAAAATAAATCTTAATTGCTGTGCTGCTGACCTTTGGCGCTTTTGACTAATGAATTTACCACTGCTCTAAAGTAATAACAATATTTAGAAACATATTTAGTAAGCTCAATGATTATGGTTGCTGTACTTTAATTTTTTCTACCAGCATGTTTTAATCCAGCTAGCATGCTGCAAAACGTATCGAGCCATTTTCGGACTGAAATAAAATGCGTATTTTGCATATGGAATAAGAAAGGTGCCGACGACGTGCAATTAGATGTTAGATGACACATGCAGTTACTTGACTCTATTAGGAACGTTCATGTAGACAATGAACAGAACAGATGCAAAGATACTAAAAGAACACGGATTATTCAATTTGAAGTTTAAAATTACTTTTTTAAGGTAACCATGAATATCAAATTATGCATAAAACATTCAATTCAATTTATATTCCCGACGATCAAGCTAGTCGAAGAGGGCGGCTAGTATAAAACCACCGTTCCAAGGAAAATTGCCCGCTCTAAAAGGGTATTATGTTTGGAGGTGGGAGTACAAATTACTTATTTAAATTAGTTAAATCGACATTTCTGATAAAGCTAATTTTAAGAATTATCCAAAGGAAAAAAGTACTTCATCCGAAAATTTCTCTCTCTCTCTATTTTCTTTTTTAGAAAAAGGATAAAATTTGTGTCTACTTGTGTCTTTCAGCTCTTTCGGAGGTCACTTTTTCAATTTTTTTTAATTGTAAAAATATATTCCTAATTTTTACTTTCTCGTATACGAAGTATACAAAGAGAAAGTATTGTAATCGTCAAAAAATTCAAACTCGAGATTTTGACGAATCTCCACATTTTAGACCTCCCTGAGTCCGAAAAACACAATTTTCGAATTATGACTGTCTGTGAACACGATAACTCGAAGACTATTAGAGCTACGGGGATGAAATTTGGTATGCGGTCTTTAAACATAATTTGTAGGTATTTATCAAATTTTGGACAAAATCCATCAACGGCAAGTTCGTCTGTCTGTATGTCCGCAGTCATGTTAACACTATAACTCAAAAACTTGAATAGCTAGATGGATAAAAGTTGGTACACAGTTTTATCGTCATGAATGTAGGTCCGTATCAAATTTTGGGCCAAATCCGTCAAAGGGCTGACTGTATGTCGGTCTGTATAATCGCATACTTGTAAAAATTATATCTCATAAGCCCTTGGGCTTAGTTATATAAAACTTAATCTCACGGATGCTAACATTAATTATAGATCTGTGCCCAATTTTCATCTCAATCGGTTAAAAAACAGGTGTTCAAATTGCATATTCAATTTCTTTAAATCCGATTCTCCATACGCATGCCTATTGGTAGCAATCTGTGCACGCGGAAGGATTATGTGACTTTGTCCTTGAACCAGAAAGAGTAGAAATCGGTACGCATTTAATCGGAACGCATTTCTTTGAATTTGATTCTTTACCTAAATATTTTCTGATAGTCATTGGATCCTGGGTTACAATAGGTTCGAATTTTTTTTATCCACGCGGGGGAAGGAGAAACAGTACCTTTTTCGAGAAGTATACGAGAAAGTTTAGGGAGACCACCCCCTCTGGTCTTCGTCTGTAGTTATTCAGGAAAGGCAATGATATCGTCTATTTTTCCTAAAGTCGTCGAGTTGAAAGTTGAATTTACTGATGGTCGCAACCATATTAAAAATTTTTTTTGTCAGAAATTATCTCTTTAATGCCCAAACCCGGTAGAGTCCAAAATTTATTTTTCTCTTCACATTGGGAATGGGAAGATTAATTTCTATCTGATTTCCGGTGTTGTTTTTGAGCGTACGATTTTTTTGTTCTTTCTTTCCTCCATTTTCTCTTAATAAAATTTATACGGTCGGAGAGACGAAAGGAATGTATTTCGTTGAAGTTGAACGCGCGAACAACCCGACTGCTCAGAGGGGTTTGAGTGGCCGTTAATAGAGGATATTTTAACTTGTCTATATATTGTATAATATTTTGCTTGAAATTAGAACACAATGAATTACATAGTGAACTTGATAATTCGCTGGAATAGAAATTTCCAGAATGGCGGCGAGTAACGTCGCTAAGTAGAGGCGGCGCCACCCTTGAACTCTAGATAGATCGAGAAGAATCCAGAGACACCACCCCTTGGCCCATTCAGTAAGGCAAAGGACGGAGATTGGACCCCGAGATATATAAAGGGGTGGGGATAAGAAAAGAGAAAGCTGAGAAGAATGTAACAAGAATCGAAGTGGGTTGTTGGGAAAAACCTTAAGTGGCCGATGTCTCTGAATGGCTTGACGGTTACGATGTTATCCAAGTGACGGTGGCTGCCTGATAAATTAAAAGATTTTATTGAGACCATGTATGGTGAATGGAGAAAGCAATTAAGTGACTTGTTTTTTGACTCTGATTGGAAACTAAAAGTGCATATATTTTGATGAACACTAGACTGGAGAGTGCTTGACGCCGCCTGGTGGGTTTGAAATACATTTGATTATATCGAATCTCTAGAGACAATTACGGACTGTTGGTTAGAGATTCTTTCAATTATGTTTATGTGATCCTACTCTTCCTGGGTTTATATTATTTAATGCTAAATTTATAATTAAATACTCATACTGTAAATGAAGTTTAATGTTATATTTTTCAAATTAATATTGTCTTTCTTTGTGTCGCATTCTGAGTGTTAAATTGATTACATTAATAAGAATAATTATTAGACAAAGGTCGAACCTGGGATTGCTAATTAGGCTAATTGCATTAAATAAACCAATTTGAATTAAACGTAAATCTAATCATAACATATAGGCCGAAAAATTCCGTGACGAACAAAAATGTGCTTTCAGAGAAATGAGCACTTTATACTTCCACACTCTTGTGCAACACAGATACTTTAGTTTTACCTAATTATTCCGCCGAAGAATGATCGAAAGTGTCGATGGAAAAACAAAACATACAAATTTTCATCCGTTTTGTTGATCTCTTAGCCGATCGACCGAAAACAGTCGGCAAAATGCGACATTGATTCACTTGTCGCCTTGTCCGTTATGCTGTCAAATGTGGTGTGAACTACATTCCGAATGGACGACAACTTAAAAAGATGTCGGTCAATCTGTTGACTTAACCGTTAATCAGTCCTCAAATTCGGACACAAATCGCTTATCTCGACCGTTTACTATTTAATAACTTGGGAATATCTTTACTATATAATAAGATGGAATTAAGATTATTAGATTCCTTGATACACTGCTCTCAGCATCTCCCAAAATCGCAAATATTTTTGCCGACAAAAGTCTTAATTTCTCGCCGACGGGGAAGGGCAAGCGGTCACCGACGGGGGGCATTTGCCCTCCCCCTCTCCCGCCCTTGGTCTCTGCTCTACTTTTGCTTACTACTACCCCTGCTTGCGATTGACTTTTTTTTCCTGTATCCCTTTACGAGTTAGGAACACTAATTCCACAGTTTTTTGCCAGGTAGCGCTGTAAGCGGTCATATCGCGTGGCGGATAGCCACTGTTCATTGGCGATTCCAGGATTTAGGTCGGAGGGGGGGAGGGGGGCTGAGGTCATAAAAATTTTGTATCATCGTGACGAATGTCAAATCTCATGGCTTATGTAAACCAAAACAATTTAAATTAACAGGCATTATTCACCTGACAATAAGAATCATAAATAACAATACAATATTTTCGAAAATTTAATGAAAAATACAATAAATATATAACTAGCCAAAAAATGTCTTCGACCGCGTCAACGTTACAAGTACAAATGGAAGGACTAGAAAAGCAGGAAAATTTTCGAGTCTGTCAAAGCCAGATAGCAATGTTGTCACCTTTCTATTATTTTCTTTTTAAAAAGGGAAATTAAGAACAAACAGTTGTAGTGATTTTAAATAAAATCAAGAATTCTGGCTTAGCTCTTGGGGGGCTGCAGCCCGATAGCCCCCCTGGATTCGCCACTGCCACTGTTGCATTGACTAAGTGCTCTCTCCCCCATTTCTGATAATGGATTCACCATCACCCCTCTTTGGCAGCGCATGCGCCTTAGGGGAGATAATAAGTTCGTTGGGCGAGCGTAAGGTAAGGGTTGGATGTTAAGTGTAAATATGTAAATATTATGTTGCCATGTGGCAAACATACTTAAAAACCTATAAACAGCCTACTTATTTTCTGCATCCTGGAGTTTCTACGGTGGCGATAAATATTAAGTGTACGCCACAGCCACCTTACTATACCTAGACACCACTTTAAAGGACATAGTCCCAGTTATTCTGAAGTAAGAGGGGATGTAAGGTACTTAGTGGGCACCTTTCATATTTTTATTCACTGTAAAAATAGCAGAGCGTACTTGAGATTGAATAAGAAGGCACACTACTGCCAACTTGCATGGGGTGGGGGAACGTTTTTAAGTTTCTTTTAAGAAAATCTTTTAAACGGGCAATTATGGGTACTTTTTTCCTTTATCATGATAATGTTTATAGACTGTAAAATGCGTCATGCGCAGTGGCGTAAATAGTTTGGGACAGGTAGGGCACGTGCTCTGGCGGAATAACTAGGAGGGGAAAATTAAGGAATCAGTTAGTTATATTTAAAAGAAAACTGCGTTTTTTTAAAGCTCTAATTCCGAAAATTCTTAAAAACTGAAATAGTTTCAGCAAAGTGCAGGAAAACCCGAAGGAAGCAGTCTTTTTCACAACCCGGAAACGTAGAAAAATTGAAGCTGCGAAAAAATAACTCTCAGTTGTTATATTGTTATTAAGTTATTATGTTGCAGAGATTTGAGGGCCAAACGCTTCTTCTGCATGAAAGGGAAACTCATTTCAAAAGAAGGTCCTTTTCAGATTCTTCCGTAAATATTTTGTCTGGGGGGGGGAAATAAAGGAAGATAGATAGTTTGGAATTCGATTGATTTTAGAGGGTTTCGCACGGTATGCCTGATTAATACTAATTGCATATTGCCTTCTTCGGAAGTCCGTGACAAATTGCTGGCTAAATAGTGTCAGAAGACAGTTTGGAATTCGATTGAATCTAGAAGGTTTCTCACGGTATGCCTGATTCATACTAATTGCATATTGGCTTCTTCGGAAGTTCGTGACAAATTGCTGGCTAAATAGTGTCAGAAGACAGTTTGGAATTCGATTGATTCTAGAATGTTTCTCACGGTATGCCTGACAGGGCCGTACCGAGGGGGTGGCGAGATTGGCCCCCGCCAATGGCGCAGGCAGAACGGGGGCGCAAAAATGACCATTTTAAAAACTTCGATCTGCAGTGCAAATGAAAAAGAATTTCAGAATAAGTCTTCAGTGACTCACTAAATATTATGGGAGTCGCTAGTTGTTTTGTCCAGTGGTCAAGTTGCCAGCTGCGCCTTTTCTTGGAACTTTGAGTTTCTTGCTGCCGCAGGAAAAAAGGGTCCCTCCAGCAAGACGAAAAGTGTCCTTCTTTGACCATTTGTGTGGTTCCTGCCTAGGGATGGCAAAACAACATGCTTTTTCTTCTTTTTTGCATCTCATTTTACAGTCGTAAAATAGATGGACAAGGGAACTCTCCTGCCTTAAGAATCACTGCAAAAAATTCACGTCATTTGACTATTAAAAGCGCAAAGGAAAAGGGGAATCGCTCTTTTTCTTAGAGTTTTGTGTTTCAGAGTGAGGAGGTCTTATTTTATCTTGTTTACTATACTGTAGGAAAGATAAAGGGGCCTCGTCCTTATTGGTCGAGTGGTCCTTTGGTGTTTCTTTAGTGGCAAATAATACGAAGGAAATGTTGCATTTCTGTTTTTGTTTCATCAGAGAGTGAACGCATAAAGAAATACTTGGACATTTTCATTCTTTTCTAAGGAGATAAATTAGTTTTAAAGAGGTGAGCTCGAATTATTTCTGTATTTTTAAATTGCTTTTGTTGTATTAAAAACTTGCCGCTTTCTACTGCCGGCTGATTCGCCCATTTTATTAATTATATTATTTATGCCAACCAATTTTAATATCTTATTTATGCCAACCAATTTTAATATATTATTTATGCCACCCAATTTTAATATATTATTTATGCCAACCAATTTTAATATATTATTTATGCCAACGAATTTTAAAAACATCAACTTATTTAATTTTTCGCAAGCTAATTTGAACTAAATTTTAAGGCAATATGTTTTGCATCTAATAAAATTAATGACATAGATTTTTACATTCAATTGTTAAAAAATCTTAGGCAGAATGGCTTTTTAATATCATTAAATTCAATGAAAATTAATTTTTATTTCGATCATGCATAATTCAGATTTAAATTACATTTATTATACACTTTATTTATCTGACTATAACTTGAATGTTTTACCTAACTATTACAAATAAATAGATGGTATGGTTTCCATTGAAGATCATCTGCTCTAAGTGAAAAAATGAATTTTAGATCATAGCTAAAAAGTAAATCTATCGAAATAATATAGTAAATCTATTAAAAAAATAAATTTATTTCAAGTAGCAAAGAATTAACAAAAAAGTAGGGTAAAAAAACTGGAAAAGCAACTAACAGCATTTCATGACAACAAAAGAAGTATTTATTACTAATATAATAGCCCAGATCCTCCGGTAACGCTCTGACGTCACCGACAATAAAACTCGTGCCATAGAACTAGGAGACGTTAAACAGCATTATTTCATTGTTAGAGAACCTAAATTTCAGTAATTTTAAATTTAAAGGAGTAATTGTCGTTCTAATTTCAAATTTAATAGCTCTAAAATAGTGAAATAAAATTTTCTATCGATTGATATAAAATTTATCTCGCTATGATCAATAGTTCCCGAGAAATTTTAAATTATATTAATCCTATATTTCAAATTAATTTCCCTTTTTTTAGAAAGTAGTAAATCACGTCAGTGGTATATCATGCGCGTGATATAGTTTGGACGCCAAATTGTATCTGAATGCAATCGTGGCGATGTTGTTTTCTTGCCAAGAATTAAATTACCCACCAGTGACGTGAATCTACCATTCGTTCTCAACCGCCGCCAGTTCCTGTTAATTCCAGCTTACACGATGGCTATCAACAAATCGCAGGGGCAAACTTTCGATCATGTTGGAATTTACCCCGATGAGCCTGTCTTTTCAAATGGACAGCTCTATGTTGCACTTTCAAGGTCTAGGATTCCCAATCGCGTTAAAATTTACACAAAGACATCTGAAGTACAAGGAAAATTATTAGACAACGAAAAATACTTCACACGAAATGTTGTTTACCAAGAGGTTTTTTGAATAAAGAAATATTTAAATAATATGTAAATAAAAAACAATATTTCCTGACATAAAACATATGTTTATTTTATTTGTTTTCAATCAATGTTAAACATTTCTCTCGCATATATATCTATTTAAACACGTCAAATTTGAAGGGAAATCTCTCAAATGAAGAGGCAATTTGCACCCGTCAAACCATGACGGGTGATTTTCTAGTATTGTAATAATCAAAATAAATTTTTGTATCACGTTTTATAACATAAGAGAAGCGTTAAATTAAACATTATGAGAAATATTAAATTAAACATTATGAGAAATATTAAATTAAAGATTTGATGAATCAGTGAAGTTGGTTTGACTTTCAATCCAGCATTGTTGCAAATAATACATAAAAATATTTCTTTTAAAAATTGTCAGTTTAAGAAAAAATTACACGACAAATATATTATCATTTGAAAGATATATATATATTTTTTAAATGTAAGACGGTGTAGAAATTATTTTTAAATGATAATATTTCCGGATATTATCGCTGTGCCCCCGCCCCCCCAATTCTTTCTTAAGTTTTAATTAATTAAAGTTTTAAAAAACTCACTGAGGTGTACTTTGCCACCCTTCATAGTAGGTTTGTACAAAATTTGGCAACTCTAGGCTCAACGGTCTGTCTTGTAAAATGCCAACAGACAGTCACCTATGCATACATCGGTTTTATTGGTAGTAAAAAAATACATACAAAAGCATGATTACAAGCAAAATATAAAATTAACATTATAGTATTTCGTGTTAGAGTTTATTGCATAAAAAATCTAATGCAACTATTCTACACCAAATTCATGATCTCCTTGATTTTATTTCTCATGATAATTGTAATCATTTAACCATAAAATTTTACTTTACAATAATGTATACAAAGATGAATGTTATTTGTCTTATTAAAAAATCGACATTTTAGCTTGATATTGATGAAATTTGGTCCATATGCTCTTCAAAACAAGAATAGAATCACTATCAACTTTTCAAAACTCAGAAGATAATTAAAATTTCAGTTAATAAAAAAGTTGGCAAGATTTTGCAGTTTTTTCGCCGTATTTTTCAAAAATATGATCTCAAAAAATGACTTTTTACGTCATCTTAAAATTCAAAAAAATATATTTTTAATTATGCCAATTTTACGTTTTTTTCCCTCTAATTTAAAGAAATTTAAAAATTGTATGATTTGCAACAATACTTTTCAATTTTAAAACGACAAACTAATCTCCTTATTTAATCACATTATCACTAATTTCCTTATTTTATATAATCGCATACTATTTAATCACATGATCCCAGCATGGCGAAGTTCACGGATGAGAAGCTGACGGATAAGTAAGCATGTTCTCGCTCCCTTGGTGGATGCAGTAATGGTGGTGTGGCTCTTAGGGCCCACCTCCGACGACGGGTCGTACCCCGGTAAAATGGGGGGACGTCGCATTAGCCGCTCGTAATGGGGGCTATTATGTGGGGACCACAGTGCCCGATGAAGTCGTGGTGGCCGTATGTAGACCCGATGTTCATTCAATGTAGACCCGGGTGCCAAGGCAGGGAGGGGTGATGTCTTTTTGTGATATTTAATCACATGATCATTAACCATTGTGAACATTATGGTGAAAAAAATTCGCTCTCTTTGATACATTTAACTACTCTAGCTCCAAAAGAGATTTTCACTTACCTGCAGTTTTTCCTTATATACTTTTTGAAATATATTTTTCAACTCAAGCTCATTAAATAAAGTGATTTTTATTTCATTTAGTAAGTTTTATACTGTGAAATATTTTCTTTTTTCGCCACTAATGATAATACTTTCTCTCTTCAATTATAATGAGATAATTGACATATGCATTTTGTTTTATCTTTTGCTATCGAATTACAGATTTTTATTATCATTTTAATTTCTCAATTATTTTAATTCAGGGTTTCTTTGACATATTGACTAAGAAAAAAATGAAAATGAACTTTTATTATCTTACTGTCAACCCCCCTACCCAACTAACTCTTCCCGAAAAGACGTTTTTATTAATAACGCCAAGGACTTAGGTTAGCTCAAGAATCAAACGACTCTTATGAACTTAATAAAATTTATGATTTTCTTATTGACATTTTATTCCATTTTTCAAAACAGTAATTGTTCAATGTGAAAACAAATGAAAACAGCATTGTAATAATTTCATAGTAATATATATGACAAAAACTAATAATCACTCAATTACTAGTTATAATCTACTTTTTTCTTTTTCTTATTCCGTAAATAGGCTTTCTAACCCGTAAGATTTTCATTTTTCAAACGAACCTGATGAAACGAAATTCTAGAACATTCTCATATTTTGTGTTTTCCACCATTACCAAAATCACTTTTGAGTACCCCTAAGTTGTCTCCCGCGTACCACAAGTTGGGAACCTCTGATCTAGAAAAAGTCATTTGATATTAATAAAATTTGAATTCAGCTCATATATACTCAACTCTTAATTTCAGCTCTAATTTCTTTTATTTCTAATTAGTAATTAATAATTAATTAGTAATAAATTATGCATCACACAAAAGCCAATGTTCAATAGCTGCAATAAGATATAGATTTTGTTTTATTTTCTCTCTTTTAGAAAATATATGCAATCTGTGATTTATTTGATGATACATTTATTTTGTTGTGTACAGTATTTTTCATGAATATAGTTCATTAAAGTATTTTTTAAGAATACGTAATTTTTATTAAACCTATTTAATAAATCATAAAATAAGCTAAATTTGTGAATAAAAATATTTGCAGTAGTTTTTTCAGGGTAGGGGTTTTATTGAAGGGATGAAAAATTAATCAAAATTTGTCACGTAAGGGGGGGGGGGGGG